>DWNR01001478.1:0-14987 GCA_018250455.1 Polygonus leo
TATTAGTTAAATCACGTAAAACAATTATTGATCTAACATTATTTTACTAATTTTGTTGTAATAAGTGATAAAAAAAAATATATGGTTTTTTTTCGCACAAAATCGGGGATTTCTTGAAAAATATTAAAAAAATTAATAACTCAAAAACTATTGCATTTTGGATAGGGCACACCATATATTATTTGACTGCAAATTAGCTATACTTTCACCCCCTAAAAGCTTTTACACCTATTTCAAATCACCCTGTATATTGATACATACATTGATAACTGTTTGCAATCCGTGTAATATAGTTGTTTTTTTAATCATTTTTTGCTTTACCTAGTATTTATGATTTTTATATAATGAAATATAATATTATATATTAATTAATATGTGTAAATGATATTAATACTCATTTTAATCAAATTAAAATTAGCGAATAAATCTTATTGCATTTCGTTTTTGTAATTTCGTCGATTTGTCAACGAAAACACGGATGTCAGATGCTCCAATGAACTTTCACTCAAAGGCACATAAACTCAATTTTATACGTTTTTAATTCGCAAACTGGAACATTGAAACTTTAATGTATCTGGTTCACCGGCAAGCAAAAAAACGTCTTGTTTGTGTTTATTACAAATTATTATGTGAATGTAGCAACATAAGTTACGTGTTATGTAACTTTGTCATGTATTTACACAACATTTTCATTCTTTTTTGTTTGTAATATCAGTAGAGCAGTTACGATGATTGCAATGAATTAGGTTATATAACTTTATGTATCTATATATAGTACGTACTCTATTGATTCCGAGACACGTCATAATTTATTGACATAGGTAGGTACAAACCTATAAAACACCTCTTCTTACTTATTGACATGTATTTTATCTGACCAAAGAGAGTAGGCGCGAACGTGAAAAGATTCATAATTATGTCGCGGCATTGAATTATTTTATTAAAGCTTGTGTACTTCGAGAGTTTATGTGTAAATTAGGTGGAAGTTTAAACATAAAATGCTCAGAAATGTGCACGAGTTAGGATGTTAATGGAATAGATAGAACGTAAGGGGAAACCTTCGTATTTTTTTGTTTTTTTTATTTTTTATTTCATTGTTTCGGCTTTTTTATTTTATTCGTGTTTTATTTGTATTTTTCGCACTAACGATATTAATATCATCATATCAATCAGCGGTTCCTGCGAACTTTAGCTATCAATCTCTGCAACATTAATAATTCAACTAGCTGCCTTAATGAGCTCGTGATGTGTACAGTTATAATTGTTGGTGTTCATGCGCTAGGCAGGCATGACGATAGTCTGATACTAGGTCTAAAGTCTAAACATTTACTTGCATGTTCAAGCGAGATTATTCGCGGAAGTTCGCTCACATAATTCGATATCCATTTTACACAAGAATCCGGTAATCATTTTACCCAAATGCCAAAGAAGAATGTTTACGCGCGTATCTTGTATATTTATTTGTTTGTATGGAATTTATTTATTACCTCGTATCTTCCAAACGGATGAATGGATTTCGACATCTAAGGTATCCTTATATTTGTTTTAAAACCCTATGAGTCCTTAGATAGGTGGAGAAAACCGTGGAGAGGTTAAATAGACGGGTTTTTGGTGCGAAGTGGTAACACCTTAAGGTATTATCATGTATTTTTTGCAGTCGGGTTCTTGAGTTTTAAATTACCTATTAGTTTTTTAAGAAAAGAAAAAGCACATTCAAGTTGTTACATCGGGACATATTGAAGGAATAAACGCGAAGGAATTAACCTAACATATGTATCACAACTGAATCATATGTATCACAATTTTATGTTCTCCTGTTTCGTAAGTAGTGATGAGTAATCAAAAATCAGTTTTCTTGTTTGATGTATCGGATTTAGTTTCCAAACAAAAAGCTTTTAATCAAAACTATTAAGACCTTGATCTTTCCATCTCATCAATTTTAACGTTGCGGTCAAGTAAATAAATTATTAATTTGTTGAATATTTTGTTACGTTTAAATGCCAAGCATGTTCATAGACATACAAGAACACATTTTTAAGGATCCGTACACAAAGGTCCATCGTACCCTACTTTTAAAAGTACATTGTCCGTCCGTACGTCCGCCTACCTGTCACAGGGCTCTACTCATTAATGGTAACTACTTAACACTTGAAATTTCCACAGAATATTAAACAATGAATTAACCAATGACCATTATATATCATTATAAATGAATTAAACAATGATTATTAAAACACTAAATACTAAAAATTAAAAATATAAAGTTGAAAATAAATCTAAGTCCTTGTCCTATAAGGAACCGGTATTTTCGGCGTTATTTCTGAAGTTACGTATAAAACTACACTCCGATAGATCATAACGGCACAGGCGTGGTCAAAGGTCACACACAGTGAAATTTTGGGGGTGGTCATACTAAATTTTAGGGGGGCGTACTAATAGTTAATTAGACTTCATTCACGACCCCTACGACCCCGGCCCCTTAGAACTGCGCCTGAAGCGCCATTGTTGGTACGGAACCATTCGTACACGAATGGTTCCGTACCAACAATGGCAATGCAAGACGGACGGTTCGTACACGAACCGTCCGTCTTGCACTTTCCGGATTATTTTATTTGTATGAACTTCTGTCGAAACCTTTTATGTCAATATGAAATGATAAACGGTACAAAACATAACCGTGTGATAACACGCCCGAAGCGATCATTTCAAAATTTGAACACATCGTATGATTCATATGCCACAAATTCGAATATAAAGTTTGTCTATCTCAAGAAAATATAAAACATTTCAGTCCATTTAATTTTACACAATGCTCAGATACTGTCTATCTACCTGAAACAATGGGTCATTAAGTAATACAATATCATGAGGTATAGATAAAAAATTAAAATGTAATTAGGAAATCAAATGAACATTAAACCACCTCCAAGTAAAGCCCCAGCTAAATCGAAGAAAGAATCAACAACATCGGTCCACAACAAGCGAATATATTTCGATATTGATATACTTAATTATGTACATATATACATACATACATACACATACATACATACATACATACATACATACATACATACATACATACATACATACATACATACATACATACATACATACAAAAAAACAACGTTCTTTATTTTTAACTTTAGTTAAGTACCTATCGGCCGTGATTTAAGATTTCCTATTAAATAGAAAGCACTCGCTAGTCAACTCAATATGTACAATTATCAAGGTGGTAGTTATCAGTATCGCTACACAAACACGTGCACATCAGATAGTACACCAATTAGCTAAATCCAGCACCAAGATACTTGGGAACCCCGTTAGGAGCCCGTTACACTGACCGCGCTGGTTCCGCTATACAGGCGACTGATAAACGACTTGTACTGGCCCCGGAAAGCGGGAAAAGCACTTACCTAGTATTTTTTGTAATAATGTAGCAGCAAATGAGTGTACAAATTGCTTCAACCGCCACCCTGAGGAAAATTGATGCGGCAAGTGGAAGCCGCGATGGCGATGAGTCTCAAAGGTGAAAAGGGCTCTACATGTTATTGTTTGAATGAATACATGTAATGCGGGCATGTTTAATAAAAACACAGAATAGCTAAGGCTTTCGGTAGTAGTAGTAGGTAGTAGTCGGTAGCTTTAGCTTTTGGTAGAATTTTTTTTTTCACAGTGGGGTCCGATGTTAAAGAAAAGTTTTGATGAAGGAAAATAAAGATTAGTAAAACATAATATTTTTCTCCGACTCACGACATACAAAGCAACGCAAAGTTGTGTATTATGTACAGAATACTCAGTACCATCATATTAAATAAATAAAAAAGATACAGGATGTAAATTTTTCGAACTTTAGTAACATTAAGATTAAGAAAAGTTAATTTTCTCAAAAAATACAAAATAAGTTATAACTTTTCGGGACTTGATGATAGAGACCTCCTGCAGAACATTTTTTTGCCGCAGATGACCCCAGCTAACCAGTAGTTGCGTTTGATCCACGACTTTTTGGCCACCCTGTATATAATATTATTGACCCGTCCCACTATTCGAATCCGAATAGTTGGGGTTTCCCTTTTGAATATACTAATGTATTTTCACTAAAATAACAAATTTACATACCGAGTGAACAAGTGAACGTAACCTGTTAATATTTTAACTATGAAATAAGATTTGTGCAATTTACATAAATTAAAAGAATACCTACAATATTATGAAACGACAAACAAGACTTATTTAAATTAATTAATGTATTTTACTTGTTGAGTTATTTATAAATTCTATAAGTAAAAAAGTTTCACACTTCGTTATAAAATTTATTAAAAATATAAAAACGCTAATAACCACATTTTTAATAATGTCTTAGAATAGTAAATCATATGACACCATAAGAAAAAAAATTAAACTCAGAAAGCAAATCTAAAGAAATATTTTACATGTTTGCCCAACCATGGATTGACCCCAAAACCCTCTCTCTCCCTGTCATGTACGCAACCGCTACGCCTCGTGGCTTTTGTATTATAAAAGAAGATATTATTTTAAATAAGTCTTAATCTTAACCTTAGTAAAAATATACACACATACAAGTAAAATACACCTCGCCTACCAAAAAAATAAAACTTGTGTCACCCGATTTATTCGTTAAGTGTTTACGAGGGAACAAATAATATTCATAAAATACATATAGGTCAAATACATAATACTATTATGCTCCGTAGCACTTAGTTAAAAAATATTACTCAATAAATTTTCATATAAAGGATATTAATACGGTACATGAGATATTTATAACGTCGTTGAAAATTGAAAGAGAAGACGGTATAAGTGCAAGCCATATTAGGGTCAGTGCATTTCAAAATCGAATAGATAATATCCGCGATTTAGTTAGAGAACGTTAGAGGAAGCGGTGAATGGGCGTCACACATTCTGCCAATTCATTAGTAGCTATAGTTAAACGAAATTACTTAATTTCCGTAAACTTTCGCATAAACTCATCTTGGATAAAGGTCAGGCCTAATTATCAAACGTAATATCGAGTTCAGTACTTATTACGATGCGCTACTAAAGAAAAGTAAACCAAAACATAAGCACGGATTAGGACCAGCATCAGAACGGCCTTGATCACAATTTCCAATGAAAAACTTCAACGAACGTGCTCGTACAGAGATAAACTGTCAACATAATATATCTGAAAGGCTTTTACACCATAGCGGTAGAGTGTAGAGCAGAGGTTGTCGCGCAGTCGGTCCGTAACCGCGCACCCGCGCGCACCATGCAGCGCCCGCGCCTGTCCGTCGCCATGCGCGACAACTGGCGCCACTTGCAACGTCTGTACGGCTTCGATATCGAGTGCGACGACTGTGTACCCCAACGAGCCCCCAGCTTGGACTCCCTCATAAACTCCTCGGAAGCCGCGTCGAGCGCCGATGCGTCCGCCCCCGAAGACTCTGATTCGGGAGCCGACACCCGCGACCCGGAGCCCGTGCGCCGGAAAACCACGAACCCTGAACGCAAAAAGTGCCCCCAAAGTTTCTCGTCGTCGTCCAGTGGACACATGGAGACGATCCACGAGGAATCCTCGGAACCTAAAGTGTCAGTGAAGGAGATTCTTGCGCGATTCGAGAATCTCACCGAAAAGACTGAAGTGTCGCAGGTCAATCTGCCTAATAATCTGCCTGTGAAAAATAATGTGAGCGCTGTCAAATTAAGTGTAAGTATGAATCTTATCAATGCCTTATATAGAAACACATTCAGATCTCCGAAGCATTGGTGTGATATAATTTATGATGTACAAGTAAGGCAAAACCGAATGCAGTCATTTTGGTTTGGTGGTCGGTAATCTTTGGTTGGATGACCGCTAATGACTAATTTTCTTCTTCGGAATAATCATTTCTCTCCTTCGGAACATATTAATATTTATTATTTATAGTCCCAAATAACCTTCTTAAAAGCCTTCAGGGGGCTTAAAACTTCCTTAATAGGGGGTTAATAGTTGGATTAACTCGTAGTTCCTTTAAAAGTGATGTACTGTGCATTGTAGTCTACGCCCCACCGAGTTACGGAGAAATTCCCATACTGCAGCGAAAATAGTATGAAACAACCTCGTAAGTGTAAGCTATACCTACATTATCAATCAATCTTGAAATAATGCTAACAATGACAGGCAGGTATGCAAATTTATATGTTTCCGCATTTCTGCAAACTTCCGTCACTCTTTCTTTCACTTAGCGTCAATTTAAATCTGTGAAAATAATCGGCATAATATGCTAATTGATTGATAAGTGACAAACGTGGAAAGTACGGTTATCCTACAAAGTAGAACAGTATCATCTAAGATAGATAAATAAATATATTTATCAACGAGACAATATTCAGCAAAACATTCTGAAATACATTATTTACATAATTATACATCGACAGCACCTGCAGCACTAATGAGAAACTTATTATTTATGATATTTTAATGAGTTATTAACATAACAAAAGATTGCAAAAACTGCGAATATAACATCGATATATATACTGGAATAATACCTACATATTTTCCTACGCATTATTTCGTTTCATCATTAATCTATTTGTATCTCACAACTGTGCTTGATCTCTATATGCATGTATTATTTATCAAATCTGAGGAAAAATTTAACGAGGTACACCTCGAATAAGTTTACTTAAAGCAAGTCCAGTATCTATACTTATTTCTAAGAAGAGGAATACGGGGTATAGACCTGTAGACATATTTAATTAAAAGACAAGATAAGTTCTTATTAATAGGGCAGAAATACGTCGAAGATATAAAATTACATACAATATAAAACATCTTTCATATCAAGACTTGAGTTGCACTGTCATAAGTGAGTAATAAAGTGATAAGTGCCAATCTAGCACATAGAAAACCCAACTAAATTAACAGCTTAATTAACGTTCAAACTTTTCCCCTTTTCATTTCATTACCACTGAGCTATGTTATTTACTTTAACGTGATTGATGTCGCGAAGTGCGCCAGCAAATAGAATACGCGATATAATCTGCATGTTACAACGCATTGGTATCGGAGATCGTTGATAAAACACGATGATTGCAACGATTATAGCTTTTTTGTGCACCCATGCGCGTGCGCTTTCCAATCTGATGGATGTGTAAGCGATCTATTCATGAGTTCAGCTGAATCGGCTCAGGCACAAAGGGAAATGCGATGGTATTCGTTTTCTACGCGCTCTGTTACGAGTACTTTGTTTTAAATCACTTCCTTCGCTTGTTCTTTTAAATGTTATTCCCTATTAAAAACTACATAGTTGCACCATACTTCATTCTGCTTTTAAATACCTAGTGACAAGGTTTTCCCAATGGTTTTGGTATAGAGATGTTGTAAAATAGACATTACATTCGACATCACATTTTCCTTCACATTAAGACAATAGGTTTATTGCTTTATTCTATAAAATAGTATATTAATTCGTATATTGACATCTATTTTAACTCTTTAAAAAAAAATCGATGGCACTTGTTTTCAATATTCACACGTCACTTGCGCACAAATATATGTACGAAACGGCAAAGGTCCCACTCAAAAACTTAACTAGAAAGCTGTAATATGGCAGGAGGATATATTGTTACAAATGTTGAATACTTACTGTTAGCTGAATAAGTATATTTTTATCATAATAAAGCAGTATTTATGAGATGACATGACCTTGGATCTGTATACCTGCGTATTGATATTAGACGATTACGCAAGTAATCGATAATCACCCTAAATATGACAATGAAATAACTTTCTTTCATAAATCGATGTTCAGATCACAAAGCGCATTCCCGAACAATTATATTATCAAACGATTATTATGATTAACGCACGCAATCGGTATCTTTACGTTAGGCGGTAGGTATGACGTGACCCTTCACCGGTCAAGGTAAGCGAGTGCATACTTGAGTTATTTCTTCGTGATTACTTACATCAAGTGCCTGGTGAATGCAATTACTCTATCGGAGATACTCTTCTGTAGATTTCAAGGGAGCTTCGAACAAAAGAAGATCTACCACGTTGTTTACGTTGGGCTCGGAATGGTTTTTAGCAGTTGTTTATAAGCAATCTATTCAGGTGGTAAGACTCGTGTAGTTCGACCGGGGAGGTACCATGGCCACCCTCATAATCCTCCATGAAGCAATTTATTGTGTTTTGTTTTGGAGATGAGTGGTTGTGGGCTATACTAACGAACGAGGCAAACATCTTAGTTCTCAAGGGTAACAACGCACCTGTGGTCAATCTCAGGTACGATTAAATCGCACTTGGGGATGATTACTGTACTGATACTTGGAGATGTATGTCCATGGGCGGCAGTTACCACTTAACATCAGATGGACTGCATGCTCATTTGATATATTTATACAATATATCAAGTTCACACTTATACAAGAAACCATTTTGATGCTCAGGAGTGACAAGGGATTTATGATCGACACAAGTAAGAATTCGATGATAACTTAGGTTCATCAAAATCTTTAATATATGCCGTAGCATGTGCCAAACGTAGCTATTCATCATAGCTATTGTCTTTATAATTGCCATCAGACATTGACTAGATACTATAGATAGATCATTGATTCTTGTGACCTCGCTTGAACTGTAGAGGACAGATTCCAACTTTTATGTAATAGAACACAGTCTTAAGGCAGCTTAGAGGTTTTAGCACATTATTAATATGGTATACGAATATAACATACATACATACATACATATCTTCACGCCAAATCCCTAACGTGGTAGGCAGAGAGTATCGAGTGCCAAATGGCACGGTTCTGACATACTTGCCTAGCTTCTTCCACTTTCATAACTCTCCGAACAAAACAACGAATATAACAACGTAGGTAATGCTGTTCCAATATTTTTTTCAACTTATTACTCCAGGTAACGTACTCTAGGTAAGATCTTATAAGACTCTTAGGTCCGTATTAATAACGTGAACTCTGCAGTTTAAGCACTAGAGCACTTTAAGCAGTAAAGCCGCACTCAAGCTTGATCTCAATCTTGAGCTTTCTTCAATAATACGACCCTAGGATACATAAAAAATCATTATTGCGTTACTACCCCAATTTTTTTTACGTTGTGGTGTTAGGGAATTAAATATGCAGTCATATTATGTATGTTATTATTTTCACAAAGCGAATGTAAATTAGTATTAAGAAGTTGTTTAACACACGTTAATAAGAACATTTAGTATAAGGTAGTCATTTTGAGTATTAGTATCAGTCTAAGCGGTTAGTAAACTCTATTCTATACTAGCTGTGCCCGCGGCTCCGCCCGCTACCCCTCCTTTTAGGTTGTTTTTTTTTATTATTATTATTTTTTTAACCTAAAGTCATCTGAACTGTAACAATTCTTCAAAATTGTTTTGCAGTCTAGTTGACCCAATGAGTTTTGCCGTTTTAACCTGTTTCTAATAACTATTCAATTCTAAGGCAAATATACTACAAGATATTACTCTAGCTTGTTCCAAATCGACAGCGGCAAAAACGCTGACACTGGAGAAAATAATATACTCTATGTCGAGACCGCAATTATTACTACTTTCGATCATATTTCCCGTTGCTCGCCCGCCCTTCCCAACAAAAACACTTAATGTTTCCTTTATAGGGTAATGATACGATAGGTTGTCACTCCGCGACCTCAATTTCGTAACGAATTTCTTTACCCACATATTCCGAACGTAAATATAGGCCTTAAGCAACAATGCCTATAGGAAACAGAAATTTCTTAATAATAACACGCGCGTCAAGTGAAAAAAGTCCACATTGTCTGCTCGTGAGCGCGATGTAGGGAAAGTTGATCGTACTTAAATATGCATGTTATGAATTTATTCGAAATGATGCCTCGTTATTCTAAGCCCAACGCGTTAAATTTCGATTTGAATTGGTAATTTGCTATCTAGAAAGAGTGAAAGGGTTAAATGTTGTTTTTTCACCATAATGATGTTTAGCTCTCTCATTGTATCACAGGATTATATAGTTTCGTCAACCGTGTCAATTCTATGAAGTGACGTAATTATTTAATTTAATTTAATCACAATCTAGTTCCAAAATAAGGTGCTAATTTCAGTTGCATTGTATAAATTCCGCTTCTCAGATTAAATTACATTTCTCATGTATTATTATCTAACGTCTTTGATTGCACAGATAATTATACATTTCAAGTTCTCAATTTCTGCAACAGCCGCATTAAATCTCGCTTGCATTCTATTTTATCCTATATTTCTATATTATAGACATATTAGTACCCAAAGAAATTACATAAAATCTGCTTTACATAGTTTACTATGCTACTATATAAATCCTTTTGTCAAATGGTCTTTTTGCTGCCGCCGGCTAGAAATACCTAATCCAACCGTAACATGTCGACACTCAAGCTACGTGCTGTCAAACGCACTGAAATCACGTAGATTCTCCATTAACACAGACGTTTACGAAACTCACGAACTGTCGCAAAATTGCCCGAGTACGCATCAATCATTCTGGCAGAGCTAATACCATAGACGTAGAATGTTTCGCTGCTATAGCTAATACGGATTCGTCATGTGGCCAACAATCGCGATCAGCGGAGCGTGCTTCCTCTTCCTAACTGGCGTCATGCGGCCGTGTGAATTCCGATTTTAAAACGAAATATTTTTATTTGTTAGGACGACCGTTAAATGAATTAAAGATGGATGTCGCTTTCGAGGGTCAAAAGTGAATTCCTGTAGAAATTGTCAAGGTGCTTCGTTTTAACTTTTTGTTTAAATATTGATATTTTAAGAATTTGGTCCAAATTGAGGGATTATATCATATGGCCTTCAAGGTAGTTTTGATTTTGAGAAAAAACCTGCCGCGTAGAGCCCTAATTACAGATAAATGTTAGATAAGCCTAAAATTATAGATTATAATCTAGGCTACTAGACTTTAACTGTACAAAATACAAGTTTTACAAATAAATTATACCTTACATATTATCTTAAAGTTCCAATGTTCCAAGAACTATTTCGTCTGGCCATATTATGTATCAGTTGGCATACTCTACCTATGCACCCTCCTAAGGTATACCTCCCGCTGTGTAACTAATAGAAGAGTTACGGCCTATTGCTCATTAAGTCATAGAAATGCATGAGTAAATTCCTGTTAGTAGCAAAACAGAGATTTCCAGAATACATAAGTTAATTAAAATCAAGTAAGTATACGTTTAAATCCGTATCGATAGACAACACGAATCTTTGAAAAATTGAGGCAAGCAAGTTAGTGGGTTACCGTTAGATCTCCTTGCCATCTTAGTCATCTTATCTGTATTATTCATACACCAGTTTAATGCGTAAATATACAAGAAGTTGATCTGATTCAAATCTGCTAGAATCGTAAACTCCGATCGACCTCCAAGGAAGATATCGGAGTTGCTGTCTCATTGCTGGAATGATATGAAGAAGTTTTTGTTTATCCTCATTAGTGTTAACAGTAGCGTTGTCGTAAATAAAAGACTAGTTACAAGCCGACATTAAGGCCACACATGTATGTTTGCAGACCAATAGCAATATGAACACATTGCGATTCACTGACACCAGATTGCAGTATTATTCAGGGACGCGCCATACTTGTATTTCTATCGATATTGTAGACTGATCAGGAACGAAAACCAAAACGATATTAGGATTGTATCAAATGCATTATATGCGATTCTTCAAGGGTCGTTATCAATCTATCGATATTATAGATTGATCAGGATCAAACACTGAAGCAATACTAGTATTGTATAAAAAGCATTATATGCGATTCTTCAAGGGGCGTTATTGAGTATATTAAAAACAAAATAATTTTAACCAAAATCGTAGAATTTGTTATAGTCCACTGTGTACGCCTGGTTTCATCATTAAATCAGCTACATGATACTAAATTACATAATCCGTAGTTTAATTTTAATACAAGAATACGTAAGAATTCCACAATTGATTTCCTTGTTTACATTTGTTTCTTAGTTATAAGTGTTTGTGTTCCGACAATATGTATGTCTAATCATCTGTCACATCTATCCTATTTGTCTGTATCAATCCAAAGTATCAGATCATGTTATATCGATACTGGAAAGTCGATAGTTCACAGATCCGATGTTCTGTCTCATTCCCACGGTTTCTGATCATATTATATCGATACTGCAAAGTCGATGGTTCGCAGATCCGATGTTCTGTCTGATTCCCATCCCTAGTATTACTGCACCCGTTGTCCGTCGTAATGCACCGTTCGTCACACAAATCTACAATTGCTGCACGGAATGTGCTGCGTCGACAATTATTAAGTTATTTCAATGAAACGTTACTCGGCTGTCAACTTTCTACTCGATTTGCTGAAATTCGATTGCAACAACATTTGTACATTTTGATCGAACATACTAAACGTGCCTATAACTGTTTATGCATTAATTTTCTAAGTGGCAAAAAATAATATCAAGTTGATACTTCCGCTGACTTCAATTTTATGTTGTTACGTTTTATAAATATACGTTAAATGAGTTTAGTTTATTATTGAAGTTACCGTGGCCACTTTTGTTGAAGTACTTGTTAAAAAAAGAAATTCGTAATAAAAACGGAATCGAACAGAGTTTAAATTCTTAACAACTCAGTTTTTCACTTCTTTTATGCAACCTGCAACTTTAATGTAGCACGAAAATGTTGTGGGTAAACTTAATTAGTATATTATTATTTCGTGAATGCATTTTACTTTACTTTTTATATAACATACAACATGGATGTATGACAGTTATTTATGTGATTCCTGCGTTATTGAAACAGCCTGAACCGCTATCCAAAAAAAAAACTAACTAACCGACAACTGGCGCTAGGTTTCTGCAATGTTACACAGATATGCTCACTTATTATCTACGGAAAGTGACTGCCGAAAGTGGCTCTTAAAATAAATCATAAAAATAATACAACTGACTTCAGAAAACACAAGTTCGATTAAGGGGAACGAACTTAAAGCAAAAAATAAATGTTTGATAATCTTACCGATAAAATCATTTTGACGAGAAAGGTGGCATGTACGACTCATAAATAGCCAATTATGAACAAAACGTAACAAAGAAACGTAATATCCAGGAAAATACCAATTTCCTTCACACCTCCAACTTTAGTTCAATTAGTTCTACTTGTTAAAAGGTACAATAATAGAGACAAAATTATTCTGATTCAAAACTTTTTATTCATTCTAAAATATACATTCGCTTAATGAAAGTCAGTACAAAAAAGAATAATAATTCATCGGCTTTGAGCGCCCCTCTTAGGCTAGGGTAGACCGGAAGAAAGCCGGCGAATATTTTTTTTATCATGTCCTAACTATCTATGACACTTTGCCACATTAACTTCCTTTGTTTCATTCACCTCAGCATCTTTATCGCAAAAAGCCTTTAAAACCCTTGTTTTACTTATCATATTAACATAACGTTAATAATTGTTCTATAAACAATGGATCATAAATATATTTTAATTGAACGTTGAATGTTAACAAACTACAATAAATGCACATAAATCAACGATGGTATTAAAATTTTAATAATTAAAAAGCTTTTCATTCAATTTTAATTTCGAATTTGTATTGTAAAAGATAAATCGGATTTTATGCAAAGTTATTATTAACATAAAGTTAAAGTTTAGCTTATCTCTTCATCATTACTTCAATATATCTAAGATATACAAAGTTATTTTCTGGGACAGATACATATCATTACACTATTTTATCTTGTCACAGAATATCCAAGATTCCAATAGTTAGCAATAATAACTAGCTAGATGTTACAACAAATTATATGTTACCTAGTTATTGCAGTATGTCATTTATTTTCCGCATATATTATAAAACAATGAATTTAATGACCAGCCATTCTCACGGTGTGCTTATCAAAACAATTGCTCGTCCAACATAATGGATATTTAAATGAGTATTCACTTTTTGTAATTGAATGTATATAGGTTCCTATATGTGTATTTTTCCCAATTTTTTACTACAGCCTTATGTTCGTTGGGTATTTTCTGGTATTGCCAATTTCTCACAACTTTTTACCACTCATCAAAGATTTGATCTGATAAACAAAGACTGTACAGTTCGGTTAGTGAACTACGAGTATTATCCCCAGATAATAATGTATATTAAAATTTTAAAGGTTTACGTATTAAAGCAAAAGTGTTTCGCTGTATCAATCCGTTTCTGAAAGTAGTGGTAGTATAGTGATAGTACAGACGTACTTACTGTGGGAGACATCTCGACTTAGCCTCGACATCTCGGCTGGCAAAGAATGGGGTTTCCTTTTTGAATATAAATAATAAACGCATGTTCAGCACATTCACATTCATATAGTACAACCATCCGTTGCTACATGTTTTATTAGATTAATTTGCTGTTCCATATATTAAATAAAATCAGTTCTATTTATGTACACATATGCTTTTTCATATATACAATTACATAGTAGGTACAAAGTCAATTTCAAACTCTATCTTTATTAACTTGAATAATCGTAGTTTTCTTCCAATTTCCTCATATATTGTTTGCTGACTAAAAACCGGACTTTCTCCCACACTGGCCGAAACAACGAAAGTAAAACCCGGTACTCATATGGCCCTCATAGCGTATAGATGCAGTAATTGTCAATTCCAGCCTACTAATTGTTGTTGCAACGAGAGCGTGACTGCTCACTTTCCACTACTGGTAAATCTGCAGCTTCATTTTGGTAGGACTACCATGGTTGATATGCTTGGTTGAATCGGATGTATACCTATGATTAGTGTCCGACCGAAACTGGTTTTTTAAACCGAAACCGAAACCGAAACCGAATTTCGGTTTCTATTTCAGTTTCGGCCGAAACCGAAACCGAAACCGAAACTCCCTTTAATACCAATATACTGTTTTTTTTTTTAGTTTTGTCTCGTGTTTTGCATGATTACCGATAAAAAGCCCTATTTGTCATGGCGCTGAACTTTTGT
>DWNR01001479.1:0-14985 GCA_018250455.1 Polygonus leo
TGTTATTATTATTATTTATATTAGTTTTAATATATTTGTATGTATATTATTTAATGTATAACTTAAGTGTTTAGTATCTTAATAAAGTACAGTTATTACGTTTATTAATAAAATAACTTCTTTTTACTATTATCAAAATTAAATTATTACTTCTTGTGACTTGACCACGACTATGTGACCCCCCCTGGCGCCGAAGCCCTCTGACAAGATAGCCATCAACGTAAGATGATCATTTAGATATTTGGACACATGAATACATAAATAAAAATTAACATTTTTACAATATGCCAGAAAGTACATAACTTATCTACGTAAATATAATAATTCATATCATAACACAATATCCTCTAGATGTTCACCTTATTATTGAATAAAAATAATAAACGTTAAACTGATACAAGTGGCAAGTAAAATGGAAAGTAAAATTTTTATTTGATAGAGACAAAGTGGTAGTATTCTTTAGCCTACTTCATGTCTTTCACCGAGCAGTTTGTTCTGAGATAAGATACAAGTTTTATAACGGGGTATGGCGCATAAACATGATAAGACTTTCAATGATTACTAAATTTTGTCCTCACATATAATTGATCGAACGCATCATTTCACAAAAAATACTGCTTTCTATGGACTCAAATCCTACTTGGACTTTAAAAGATGTATAGCTAACTGCTTATATTTTTTCTGTTTGATTTATTTTAGTTAGTCATAATATATATCATATTATAGGTATATTATAAATTATGGTTTTGATGTTTCATTCATTTTTATTTTATGAAACGAAATGAAATGAAATGATTTATTTATAGAACAATTATGGTACATAAAATTACAACATAATTAAGACCTTGACGGTATAGCAATATTTATGTTTCGTTTCTCAAATTAATTAAAATCTTGAATAAAATATTGTATACCTACATAAATTCTATAATTATATATCTCATTATTGAATTATATTATACTTAAGTACAAATAAATTATTTCATAGTATAAAAAATCAATAAAACAAATTTATACTATAAATCAAAAAATATCCAATATTGCTACTTTGATATAATCACACGCGTTATTCTTCAATAATTGATTTATTGTTCCTAAGCAATTTATTTAAATTAAGCTGATACTACGGAACAGTTTAAATACTTAAATGTATTCCACGCTCATATCCAAAGTGTTCAATAAATGTATACATATAATAAAACAGTAAAATACATCTGTTTGTTCGGGCTAATCTCCGAAACTACTGGACGGAATGAAACTTTTTTTGGTGTATAGATACTAAGCCTCGTCAACTTTTTACTGCGGGAATAACGTTATGGCAGAACAACGTTTGCCGGGTCAGCTAGTTAAAAATAAATATTATATATGTTTGTAAAAATAAATATTATATATTTTTTGATTATTGCTTTTGCTGTACGCAAATACAACGAAACGTTAGCCCTAACATTCAATCTTGGCAAGTTTAAGAGCTAAATTTTACTTGGAGTTTCGGTTTACCATTGACCTTTGGGTGTGATCGGCGGATTGTCCAAACTTGCTGCGCACTAGCCCCTGTCTATGCGTGTAAAATTTTCTAAAGAAAGAGCAGCAGCAAACAAGCATGCGTTTGATATTTCTATCAAACCTAGTAACGCATGATACCATAACTAGCTACATAAATATTCGTTAATAATGTGTTATTAATCGTTAGTAATACTGCCGTAAGTACTAAGAGTTAATTCTATTAATGCGTGAAGACATTTTCAACGTCAAAGGTGTCATAAACGCATTGCCGACATTGAAGAAGAGCTTATTTTATTCCGTTTTTATACTTCTGGGTGCACTTAATCCTACATCTTAATACAGGCGAACAATAGTGATTTTCCAATAAATGCTAAATAAATCTGATCCTACTGCGAATAGTGTGATAATAGGGAGTGGACACTAAGTTAATGAATTACTAAAAGCACTCATGATTCTTAAGCTTATAAATACTCAAAAAGACCATGTATAAATAATATTTATTAAATATATAGATATACCAACAAAAAAAATTGAACATATTTGCGATTTTTAACAAACTAATAGTAACGAATTATTTTTTTAAATATGTATGTAGATTAGGATTTTCACCTATCTGATATTTTAATCAAATTAAAATAGATTCCACAAATGTGATTCATCAAGTGATTAATGTGAACTCATCTTTTCTTTAATTAAAAAACTACACAGTGATAGAGGTCAGAAATGCTTCTAGACAAAACTTCATTATTTCTTAATCTTTACATTTTATTATATAATTAATGTATGACATCCATGTAAATATTTCTTCTATAAATAACTGTAGGAATAGCTGTAAAAATTGTTGGTAGTTTGTTTTTAGACCTTTGGTGGACCTCCTGGCACACTTGGCACTGACATCAGAATTATAAATTACTAGCAACCGTTGTTCTGGCATATAGATTAAAATACTATAATCGCGATTAAAAGATGGGATATTATTATGATGTTGCCAAATCATAAATAAATAAAAAAGTATTTTAGACCAAAAAATAAATTTAAAAATTTCTGGAGGTTCCAACGTTATCGCTCAAGGTGTATAAGGTAAGAAGCCTTATGACTTATTCTTATACCTACCAAATATAAACAAAAATCTTAATAAAAATCAGTCTTTTTTTAGAGGAGTTCGATGACATACACCGTGACAGGACGTTTTTATATATAAGACAACTTTTGCTGGCGGCTTCGCAATATTCTAATAATAAATTGACGTTTTCGAAATGTGGTGCTGGAGAGAAATGTTACAGATTCCCTGGACTGTATTCCGTACCAATAATTACATCCTTCGAGACTAAACAGAAAAATCAATTCTCGTTAAGGATTAAATCAACTAATGAGCATAGAGAATAATAAATATTCAGTATTTATAATCATGTTATGATGAATCGATTAACTTTATAACCTTAATCTACAGTTACGATAGGTTATTAGATGTATAATGATTATAGAAAATATGGACTTGGTTTTTTTTTTAAACTAATTTTAGGGTTCCGTTTCCTAAGAATGCCAACAGAACCCTAATACCATATCTTTGCTGGCCGACCGTCCGTCAGTCACCCTCACTTGGTTATAAAAGAAAGATGTAATAATATAGCCGCTATCTTAAAAAAACTAAAAATTAAAATAATTAAAAATATAGGGAGGTCTTAATACCACAATCGGTATTTTGATGTGTTTTCATTTAAATACAGAAATACTTTTAAAGAAAAAAATGTAAGAATGTATTTTAAAACAACGCCATCTCTAATATTAGTTTTCGGCTCACCCCTAGCTGACTTTTCTTCATACAAATGGTTTGGAGTGTCTTTTAATGTTGAGAGCTGCTTGGTCCTATATATTATTAAATTAAGTTTAATATCGTTAATATTTAAAAATAAATAATATAGGTAAGATAATAAGTAGGTATATGATGTATGATTACTAAGTAACACTTGGAAATCCATTGTATGTATTCAATGACGAAGTTTGCTGCATACATGCAACTAACTTCATGCATTCATGGAATTTTTCTTCCATAAAATAGATACCCACGAATACTTAGAATAGAAGTTCTAATAAGGATACACAACTATGTATCTCTCAACGAGGATATTCTCAAGTCTAATAATTATATTTGACCACGCATAACTTTTTACAGAATAGTCCGATTTTGATCATTCTTTTTTTTTGGATAGAATATACCTTGAAGTCGAAAATTTATGGGTAAATAAACGGAGGAAGATTAATGGTGTTTACTCACTGATTGAAATGTAGGACCACATATAACTTTTTACAGAGTGGTTTGATTTTGATATTTTTTTTTATTGAATAGGGTAGGTATATCTTGAGCTGGTCTCATAATTTTTTTCCATTATTTTCCAAATTTTGCCATCTTCTCCTTCACTTTTTAAACTTCCTTCTTGGCACACTTGGCACAGACTTCAAAATTAAAATTTATTTTTAACTATTTAGTTAATTTTGAAGTCGGTTCTATTTTTGGTCAAAATCTTTTTGATTATGCAAATTAATGAACCCATTAAAATCCATATCCTGAATAAGGGCCTTCTCTCGGAATCAAAGTATAATTATAGTTTATCACGCCAGCTAAGAGGGAATCATTTGCCACGAGGTACAACTTGTTTGGGTAGCCCAGGGAGGTATTATCGCCAACCTCATAATATTTCGTGAAACAATTTATTGCTTTTTGGTTTGGGGAGGCGTGGTTGTCGATTATACTTACAAACGAGGCGAACATCTTAGTCCTCAGGGACAATAACACCTCTTCAGGTAGGATTCAGTCGTACTTACGTACTTGGGATTGATTACAAATTACATATCCCAGTTTGCTACCTCTAAACGATAAAAATAGCACGAGTCGGTTGTCATACACTTCTCATACGTGATACTTAATAAAATAATATAAGTCGTGTAAACTTTATAAGTTTTAACAGCGGTTAAATAAAATGATGACTAATTTCAATAATCACAAATCTTTCTAAATCACAGGTGCTTGACCCGAAATGAAACCCTGGACCAACATGAGAGGTCGAATTTCACAACTTCGGAGATACAAATATGCTAAATCATGCAAAAAAGTAATTAATCATTAATTTATAATAAAATATTTGTACAAATTTATATTTGGTTAAATTCAAAATGTTGCCTCAGCAGGGCAGCAATCCCAAAAACGAAGACATCCGAGTTTTGGTTGTGGGAAAAACAGTATTCGGTCTCAATTAACCTCACTTTCAATATACTGTTAACGATAATTTAATATTCATAAATCTATCTAAATTGATCTTCCCGCTATGAAATATGCAATACGAACTAATCGTTTTAATTGGTTAATTGATGACTTACAGTTAGAGGTCAAATTAATGTAGGTAAAACCTAGCAAAACAGACTCTTACTTTTTACTATGATCGTTAGGTTAAATGCTTCTTCCCAATTACTTTATTGGTCTTTTACTACTACATAAACTTGACGATCGAACAACTATATGACCTAGTTTCTTTAGCTTTCCTATCGTGAATATTTGACAATATCCTGAATATACTTTATAAGAAAGTTATTCCTTAAAATTCATAGCACGACCCTATCGTTAAATGACGATACATCTAAGCATGACGATCCATAACACAGGTACAAAGGAAAAGTTAACTTTATACATATATCGTGTTTAACTTGTATACGCTGTGAGAAAAGCAAAACATTCAATAAGGTAATATCAAAATATTAAATTGGTAAATCTTTCATTGGCAATAAATGGTAAAAAATACCGAGAAGAATTAGTTACTGTGCAGCAATATCTTTTTCATAACCGATTATCTAGTCACTATGTAAAATCGATTATTCGAATAAACGATCATGGAATGCTATCCAGCTATCTAGGTAGATTACCTACAATAATTTTGTTTTGTGTAGGTATCCTTTATGGTATGCGACAGCACGTATGTTTCATGTTAACACATTCATGTAAGTTTATGATACATCAATATTTTCCAAGAAGCATTACCTAATGAAAGAACATCTACTAAGATTTAAAACTTCGATGAGATAATTTCTTACATGTGACTGGTCTTAAATAATCTATGTTTAATTATACAACTGTTACACAACTTTTGAATAATTGAATTGAACCTCGTGCGCGCGATACGTTACTACAATTTCAATTTAATGTAAATCAGTTCTTACTAAAACTATGTCACGATAACTTCCTTCCGCTGTTTACATCTTCTGTAAACATAATAGTGGGTACGTACCTCAAATATAAACAAATCAAATGCACGTTAGCAAACCTCAGTGTAATTGCTAAATACAGTTGTAAATCTGTACATGATTTACAAATATCTTTCCACCTCTTTGTGAAGTCCTCCGTTTACTTGTACAGTCATAAAACGTACGCAACATGCTTACAAAACATTCGCTTGTGGTTTGACTAACACTTATTAAAATTTAATCCTAAAACTTGTTTCTTGCAGTCGGGTGTATGCCAATCACATAGATGGTTAAATTGTCTAACGCAAATTACTTGTAAAGCTGTATAGATTTTCCTGACCAATTGTTTAGAACTAAATGGAGCGTAACGAGTAATAGTCTTACGCGTCGCTCCGTGACGTAATTCCTAGGTAAATCCTCTGCCCATTCATATGTCGATCTAAAAACTACTGGTCAGCTAGAATTGGCTCAGTTTCAGAGCAAGCGGAGCTCGACACACGGGCCGCAAGCGGCAAGCCAACGCGCACATCGGGGACTCCATATATATAAGGACATCTTACGAAACCGTTAGCACATTCGGACCAAAGCTTCTCCAGGAAGTCACCTGTTGCTGCTCATACCTGTGAAAACACAAGATGCTGCTAATATTGGTAATTATCGACTTCTATTAACACGCAATCCATGTTATTTTTTTTTTTCAACATAGTGTCTTATACTCATTAATTTATAGGTATGACAGAGTTTGAACTTCATATCCGTTAAAGTTGACCTTCGGAGTGATTAAGGCATGACAGCAAAGATAAATGTTACAAAAACTCAAGTTGTGTCTAGTGCATAAGGTTCATATAAGTAAAATGAAAGTGTCATTAGGCTTTTAAATGCTGGCGACCTTCTTTAATACAGCCTTAGAAGTTCCAGTGCATTGCAATCTAATCATTCACATTCCAAAAAGTAAACAAAACAAAATAATATATTAAGCAATGGCAAAACGCCGTCTAGTGAAGTCACTAGAAGGCAACTAAGGTCAATTTTTTAGTTATTTTTCTATAATGTAACTGGTTTTCTATTTTAATTTGCAATAAAATAACACCCATACAACTTAACACCAAATTCTTAAATACTTTTTATTAAGGTTTTTATTATGGATATTATTAAGCTGTAAAAGCCACACCTATCTAATTCTTATATTTCTTTTCAATCAAATCGTCCAATATTCATCCTTGAAATATATGCTATTATTCTTATAAATTCCAGGTATTGGGTGTGTCACTGTTAGTAAACATATATGGGGCGAGTCCTGCGATCGAGAGCAATCCGAAACCGCAAGTACTACGATATGAAATGGAGACCGCCAACATGCCAAACTCTTACAAATTCCAGTAAGTACTCTTTCAATGTTTAAATCTTTAACAATTTTTACTCTACAGAGTATATATTACCGTATACCTTATACCTAAAATAATGGGACCAATAAGACATAGGATTCGGGTTCTGTCATAAGGACAGCGAAAATGTTCTGTTCTACGTAACGTCACATTAATTCAATATAGCACGCTGTATAAGTCTTGAGGATTTAATGTCCTGTATTAAAAATATAAACACCACTAAAAATCCTAATAATTAAGTTAAAAATAATTAAATATGAAAAGTAAATTATTAAACATATATTTGTAGCTTTTTCAAGGTAAAAAAATAAAAGGCAGATGATTTGTTTATTTTATAAATCTTAAAGCGCATGTTTTTGTTAATATTCTTATTTTTTATTAATTATAGCACTGATACATCGCTCCTAGTTGAGCCTTATACTGCAATATATACTTCAGTGCTTTGGTATGGTTTACAAATTAGAATTTATTAGAATTATTTGTAGAAGATTCTAATTATGCTTATATGTACAATACAAAGAAACTCGGTATTAAATATTATGTATAAGTAATATTTTACCTGTAGGTATCTGTAAATCAAAATAATTGAAGCGTCTTTGGGTAAACTGGCATAAAATTTTATGATTTGTGTTACAAACAATATTGTTTACCCAAAAATTACCTCAGTAAACATTTTAAACATGAGTTCGGGAGCCTCAAGTGCCTAATCACATACAATTGAATGTATAAAATAATAAACCAAAATTAGATTGCATTATTAGGAAACAAACTTGTAGTGACCAGCCTGTGTATTTCAAATTTACACAATGTGTCACCAATATGTATATCAGCTCGAATATAAGACACGATTCAACAATTTTTATAAAGCGTTAATAAAAAAAATCTTTATAAATAATGCATCAGTTAAATTTAAAAATCATGAAAAAAATTCTTAGCAAGAAACATAATGTAAGTATCCTTTTGCAAAATTGCGTGATTAATTTGAAACTTCGAAATTGAAACGGACCTATTTATTCAAAACTATGAATACAATTTATTTTTTCGTTTAAGAGAAAACAAGTTTAATACTTTCAAATTAGTGACTTCATAATAAAATACGCGGATTCAAAATATAAACAAATATACAGGAAATATATGCAAGAGGTGTGTGCCAGTACAGTCGCGAAAATATATATTTGAGAACTCTAAAAACTTCCATTTTTATATCATTCCATTCTTACTCTCTTGTTCTTAAGTTAAAAAATTTCACGTTTCATTAAAAACCTTCATTTCACTAGCCATAATCGTAAACCATTTTTCTCTTATGAATAATTTATAACAATTCTCATTGATGAACTAGGGAAACTCATATACACATTAAAACTGCATAGAAATTCTTTTCAAGAAAAATTATAGCTTATGAATGCCAGTTTAACATCGTTAAGACGTCATTACTGTTGGTCTTTCCGTTAATGCCAATGTACTTAAGTACAAATAGATCACGGAGCCCTTGATCATTTGAACTCTAGAGCTATTTATATGTTCAGAGCATTACAAATGATGCAGCATAACTTAATCGTTACCATGGATACATAGGTAATAACAATAATATTAAGTTAATATTTAAACTTAAAAAATATTATATATCATAAAATGTACAAACCAAATTCTATGTTATATTTTGTAATCATTTTACATGAAAACATAACCAACTGTGACTAGTGATATAATAGGCACATGCACATATAGATGTGTATCTAATTATCCTAAATGATAATCCAAAATTATACTAGGACTACAACCAAAATATATAATATAAGTATTCATTATATTGTTTTATTAAAAGCAGTGTTGTAGCTGACTGTACTCTGTGCTAACCTTGACCATGTCAATGTTCTCGAGCTTCTTAACAATATAATTTCGAAGACATATAGAAAACATTAAGAATTTCCATACGAGCCTTATTATCTCGAAAAATAACGATATAATTTATATTAAAATATTTAGCATTCTCACACGAACAACATAAAATAATACCAGATACTTTAACTTAAGCACTACAATGAATTGTTTGAGTAATAAAGCCATGTCTTAGAATTAATATTTGGTGTGATGTTCAAAACAAAAGAATACTAATGAAATTTTGAGTCATTTGAAGAATCATAATAAACTACAAAAACAGTGGATGTAACGACTTCGTTATAATGCGATATCCTGCATTCCAGCCATAACTAGAGCTACAGATAATTTAATGACTGGTTTTTGTTTTAATTACCTGTATATAAAGTTTTTGCGCAGATATCTCGGGTACATCAACCTGTCCTCCCACAATTGTCTAACGCGTGGGTATATTTTAAGAAATGTTCTTTAGAATTTTAAGTTCAACGCTGTCTTGTACCGTCTTATTTTGATCTGATCATTCTTGCAACCCATGACATGTCGCAATTGAGTTATTTTTCAGATTTTCTAAAAAATGTGCTTTTTAATATTTTACTTAAATTCGGTAATATAGATGTATTACATGGAAAATATTGTATAATTGTGAAGTTGTCACTTATTGTTATTAATAAGATACAGTACAATACATTATTAATTATAAATAATCAATATCAAAATTTTGTCTGTAGGTATGCGGCCCTTGCTTTCGCCTATTCGTCTATGGAAAGCTGAAAATTTTTTGTTGTGTAGATATAACCCAACTAAAAGCAATCATTCCACTATGTGATCACGGTAAACACACCATAAGATAACACAAAAGGAAAGCAAAACCATGAGTCATCTTTTGTGATAGACCGCTAAGTGGCCAAGGAAAATGTTGACGGAACAAATAGCTCCGAATGTCGAATTTATGTAAATTTACCTTCGACGTCCTTACGTGAACAATCGGTTATAGCCCGATTATCCAAATACGTGACCCAGCAATGTTTTGGCGAAAGTAAATACTTTAATACTGGCCTTCCGCAACAGTTCCGTTGTTCTGGATAACTTTCACGAATATATAAACCCTTTTTATACATACTTTTACGTTCGAGAGTTTCATCATTACAGTACTCACCTATATTAAGACATAATGATCATGAGAGAAATTTTCATTGTGTTTTATAAGACTGCTTATTTGTAGTGTTTATTTAATTCAGAATTTCTTTTACATATGTTAAGTGCAGGAGTTTGACTGTAAAAAATTTAAACGAAACATTTAATTTAGGTTTGGTTAAGATAGACGCTCTTACCTATATCCTACTCATTCCTAAAAATACGATATATTTTTGCCCAGTTTGGGGTTGTGGCAAGGACCCAGTTTAAATGTTTGTTACGAGTATGATGAAGACTTACAATCCATCTTATTACTGTAGTTAGATAGATCTCTAAACTAGACATATACTAGTAATATACGATACTAGTATACTGCACTAGTATCCCAGAAATAGTATGATATACCTATCATCAGCAATAAATATCTGTCTAGTCACAGGGCACTAATATGTATCCCTATACTAGTTCTGCTTACAGTCCCTAAAAATAAACAAAAAACGCAAAAGAAAATCAAAAGCATGTCAATTTTATTTTTAGTACTGATACTTTCTCTTAAGAAATGACAAAACGTTTACGGTAGGTCCCGTTAAATGGATCTTAAACAAGAGAACCACAGTGTTGGGATTGTCATGTCAAACTTAAAATGTCACCGAATATCCATCAGCCTTATAAGGCTTAATGAATCCACATAATGCGACAATGGCACTATAAAAAGTAGAACGTACCGCATCATGTAGGAACAAAAACTTGGTTCTGAATAATGTGTGACGCCAGGGGTGCCCAAAGTGTACGCCGTAATGAGTAAAGAGGGACGCCGTGAGGCTTCCTCTGGAAACTAAACTTGGTCTAAAAGTTTTAATTTTTGTATACGTCTTCCTAGCATCATTGCATTAAATAACTAGGGGGCGCCTTGACATAATAATTATTAACCTGCAAGTGCGCCGCGATCGTATAAAGTTTGGGAACCCCTGTGTTACGCCTTACCCAAGTTGAACGCCCGTTTGCGGTTCGAATATCCTTATAGAGCACCGTTATTTTTGTATGCCCCCGTTCATAATTTAATTACACTCATTTCAAAAGTATGTAAATACGTTATTTATACCACACTTAGTCCACGGTGCTTAATTGAGTAACGAATTTTATGGAAATTTGTCGAAAACCTGTTTAATATTATTCAAAATGTTTTAACTATTAATCAAATTTCTTAGGTAGATACTGTATAATTAGATAAAAATAATAAACAATACACAATATAGTAAAAAGCAGTGCAACTCGATAATTTACCAAAATTTACATAATAAACCAACATAATAAATCCAAACTAATATAATAAAATTGTACAGTATATTTGTTTGGTTAAACGCACTTATCTCAGGAACTACTGGTTCGAATGGAAAAATTATTTTAGAGTTGGATAGACTAATTATTGAGGAAAGCTACGACTCAGGGAGCAGAGTATCAAAGAAAAATATTGCAAAAACGGTGAAAATTTGACTTAAGTAACGCAAATGAATTTACGCTGTTCAGCTAGTTTCTTAAATAATTCTAAAATAAATAACATAAATATAGACATTTTTCTTAATATAATGAGATTTTCATCAAAAACTCATGCTGTTAAATCAATAAGGCATTTAAATTTAAAAAGTATAACCATCTACACAAAAGAATTATACATTTAAAATTTTCATGTAGAATACAAATACTTCATGTAGGATATGGTTGTATAATATAATTTACACAAAATTATAATCAAAACAAATACACAAAATCAAGAATGATTGACATATACACGTAAAAATAGTTATACAAAAAACATTTGTGTACTATCCTATATCAATGACTTCATTCTTGAAATCCAAGACAAACGAAGGTCACTTAGTAACTTCATATGGATGACGTTATAGTAGAGGAAAAGAAATGTGCAGTCATATGTATTTATCGTTTTTAACCGTCTTCCAAAAGGAGAACATCATCAGTTACACTACGGTTTCTAAACCGATTTGGTTCGGAAATGATTAAATTTTAAGTCTTTTTATTTCCAACTTTTTATAATCGTATGATGACCGAGATCGAGATAACCTTAATTTCAATACGTAAAAAAATATTCTAAGTAATATGAGGAAGAAAATATGTTCTGAGTATCAATCTGGATAATGATAAGGCCTCCGATGCTTTCCCAAGTAGGTATATCAACTCAAATGCTTAGACCACTGGGGACCGAAATCTTAACTTCGTTACCACAGATCAACGTAGGAATAGGTCAATGCATATTGGTTCCAAAAGTTTCCTATTTTCTAAACTGGAACCAACCCTAGACACAAATTTCACTAAAATCAGTTGAATGGTATAAGAGCTTATATAAATTCATGTTACCCGATTGTAAAACTGTATCATAAATATGTTTTATATAGAATAGAATGCAGCATGTATACACAGAAATTAAACATGCGAGTCGGTATCGCAAAATACAATTTCTGTACCACCTAACTATATTCTTGTGTTCTCCCCTTATCAAAATAAGCGCTTTTATCTTGACCAATTTTATAAATGATAATTTCACTTTATTTCAATTTCATACACCAAGATTGCATTAGTTTGTAAAATGTTTCATCGTCTGATCGTTTCATGTACAGAGCTGTAAAAAGTAAATATTGCTTTAATAACTTTGAATGTTATCATGGTTATAAATAAATAAATATTTAAATTTAATTTAATATAAAATTATTAGAACAAGGTAATAAAAACACACATATCGACACTCCCTCAAATAATACCACAGTAACATGCATATTTACATTTATATAGCTAACTACAACACAAATGCTACATCCTTAAAAGCCAAATGCAGCTGTGGCAAGTATTTTATTATAATATTATATTATGCATGTCATATTACAAAGAACACAAATGATGCTAAATAGTACTAATGTTTTGTTTTATTTAAGTGTCATATTGAAAGCGTCATGCTTTAATTATTTATCACTCGTCCAAATATAGTCGCCGGATACGAAAATTATCCTAATTTTGGAATATTTTTACATTTATAGAAGAAAAAGTCAGTAGTTTGTTTCTTTATCCACCTAATGACAATTAATTACGGAGCACGAACGTAGATAATCAATAGTATCGTATGAGCTAAGCCGCACAAAACAAAAATAAAACTAAGCTATCGTTGGATGCCTGGCAGGAGTGGAACATAAGAACATTTTTGTACGGGATGTCTGAAGGATATTTTACATTCAGCTATCACACTAATGCACCCGCGTTCATAATCATAACTCATTACACTACACACTGTTCATTTTAACAAGCCATTACACTAAAATTACCGTCACACTGATTCACCCACTAGAGTCAATTTCACATCAAAAACACAGTATACGACGAACATAGAACCTCCGCGTTGAAGTTGACTCAAGGGGCGCTATCATCCACTGTATTAATATTAGTTGAGGAAAAATAGTAAAGAAATAAAAATTAGAAAAAATAGTTATAATGTTTTCAGTTATGTATTTGCCAGGTGGTCGACCTCGTTTAGTTCGACGACGACACGGAGGATAACGAGGGCCGCCCTCATGTCCTCCGTGTTCTTATGTTTCGGTTTAGAGAGGCGAGGTTGCCGGTTATACTTATACACGAGGCGAACATCTTGGTCCTCAGGGATAGCAACGCATCTTTGATCAAACTTAGGTATGATTTAAATGTGCTTGGAGATGATTACTGATGTCCATGGCCGGCAGTGACCGCTTACCATCAGGTGGACTGCATGCTCGTTTGCTACCTTTATACGATTAAAAAAATATATAAGTGTAATTTGCTTCATAACACGAACTGTATTTGCCTTAAGAAGTTTCAAACAAGGTGCGTCGATAAATCGGGAGCTTATCACTTCAAAGACGGCCATGTTTAAATATAAGGGTCTTACAGATAAATAGTATCACGCAAAGTTGTAATTTAAAGTCCAAACATGAAAACAGCTATACGCGGTCCCATAAGGATCAGATTTTTTTTTGTTTTAGTCCCAAGTTTTTATTTAAATGAGATAAGACGCCCTCATATATTTAAATGAGACACTATACACGGTTCTTATTCCAGATACATTTTGGATAACTGACAGCGTACAAAAAGGTGAAAACAAACGAGATTAGCGAACACAGCAAATGGCTTTCAACCAAAATTTCTAAAACGCGTGCTTATCGTCTTTCGAATACTATAACTAACGTACTGGTACAGAAACCTTTTACCATAATATTCTTTAGTCGCTGTTAGTATCGCTAAACTCAGTTTGTTTACGGTTATATACTGTTTTAATAGTAATAAAGGGTATATTATAATATTTTCATTACATGCTAAAAGATACAATTTTAAAAGCTTTGCATTAGTACTCCAAGCATTTAATTGAAATAATTGGATTTTTTTGTCGAATAACATTTCAAAACATAATGACCCATGTACAGTAGTTGCATTAGGAGGTAATTGATTCTTCTTGCTAAACCCTTGAAGATAGGATTAGTTTTGTAACAAGTACATGTTTTGAATTGTATTGTAATTGTATGTACGTTTTTAGTGTCAAGTAACGGCCATCTGCGACTTGGCATCAACGGAATGGTTGCATCACGATCACTTAGCACTGCAGTAAGTGCGTTCTTCAGGAATATTTATGATGAGCAATATAAATAAAGACATGGCTAATAAACATTACGTATTGACTTACATAATCAACTTAAATTAGTATTGGGTCTATTATTAAAATTAGTACTGGGAAATTGTCATTGCATAAAAACTTTTTAACTAAAAATAGAACCGACTTCAAGATGAACTAAAAAGTGAAAAATAATTAATAATTTTGATA
>DWNR01001480.1:0-14985 GCA_018250455.1 Polygonus leo
GATTTGAGTTGTATGCATCAGGGGATCAGAACTTACAGAGGACGTAACATAGGAGCACTAGTCTATTACCTACTTGTTTGTCAGTTATACTGTATGAGTAACTAGAAGCAACGATTGAAAACTAACGTAGTATGAAGTTCATTTCAAACCTAATCATTTCTGCGTGTCTTATAGACATTTATTCTAATGGAACTAAGCCCAATGCTTTGCTGTAAAAGGCAATAATAGTAGACTATCATCTCAGTGTAACTTTTCCACAAGTAGGCCTTAGGTACCTTGGTTCACCAGTTACCTTAAATATTTAAACAATTGTTCATTGATGATAATAATACATTGTTGCAACATTATATCATATATTACCTACTGCCATATTCACATCGAATATAATTTTCATAAGCAACGTCCAATTCGAACTCAATAAGTACTTACGGTCATGAATCCAACGCCAACATAAAATCACTCACCCATTGTGCCGTATGAAAAACGACTCCCAACAGCCAATATAATAAGCGCGCCATCTTCTAAGAATTGACAACAAGCATTAGTAGGCGCGGGCGCAACGCCCGATAACAGCCGAGAGCGGCCGAGATCGCCCGATTGGGGCCATTTTTCCTCCAAATTGCGCCCTTTGTTATGCAAAGCGCGCCTGCGCTGTGTGCGGGCACAATCGTTTTCCTTCGCCCGTGTGACGGCTATCGCAGCATCTCGCAGTGCCACTGTTGACTGATTAGAATATTTCATCGCTACTCTGTTGTGCTCGAGTTTAATTACGACGACTGTACGACTAAATGTTATTTCCTATACGTCAATGTACCTTATAGTAACTAAATATCTTAAGATAGGATTAAAGCCCTCTGCGTTATCATCCCGGAGTACTAAGATGGACGTATCTTGTATTGATTAGCTGCAACCAGATTATCATTCAGTAATTAATTAATAAAGTGACTGTAACTTTAGATAGGTACCTATGTATATTGGATACGGATGTGTAGGGAAAAGTTACGTTAGAAGTGAATAGTACACCGAAGTTGGGTGCAATATGGCACACGACAACGACAGGGCGTTTACCTTGTCGTTGGCCTTCGTCTTTGGTTGGTTAACCCGAGTATTTTTTCCCTGTAGGCTTACATATGATTTAAGCACCGCTCTAACACAACCAAGTCTTATAGATTTAATAATCCTCTATAATAGCAAAAAACCATTAGCTCCACCACGTGACAGCGCCTGAGCTTTCTTAAGTCTATACCTATATTGGCTACAGGTTTTCACAGTAGGTACTTACTTCATCCACATTTTTTGATAGGATAATTTGTAATTATTTACCTATTAATTAACTAATCTTATTGCATAAACAAAATTCATAATGCACTATTTATGCGCCACTGCAGAGTCATATTAATCCCCATGGCATCCCCATGAAAGTTATAAATGAATCTTAATCTTGTCTAGACAAACTTTCAAGTAAATTCATGCACCTTTTTAATATTTTGAGCAAGCAAATATCGGTGAAACTGTAACGGAACCCAAGTGGTAAAAATAGATAGATAAACACAGCTTCAGCAGGCTTCAGTGAAATAATAACGGTATTTTTATTTATGGTTCACATGAGCCCTGAAGATAATTTAGTTTTAATCATTAGGTACATCTCAAACTACCGCATTATATTCGTTAAATTATTAATGTTTACCACATTATTCCTTACTTAAAAACTCTACGTTTTCTTACAAATATGAGGAAAAAAAAGGTACCTACCTTGGTAAAAGTAGAATACATTATCACCAATAGTGCCATATTGAGATTCAATTACTTTAATAAAGCATTTACCATAAAACTGAATAATATATCATTATCACTTAAACACAAAGTTTTCATTCCAAAAGATACATCAGCATGAAAGCTCCGATCACTCATTTTACGTGAGTAGGCAGGTAATCTACGAAATGAGAGCTCATTGATTTCCATGCGCTAATAATTGCGATAGTTCAACAAATACATCTCATGTTTGCGGTCGAGAAACATTTTCAGAATCTTCCTACATCCTTATGGGTGTGTAAATAGGGTATATATTTGAGTACCAGTAGCGTGTGTGGTTGAGGAAGCAGCTACATTTCCATCCTGAGCTTGGTTATCGCCCATCGACTCGATGCATCATATTTGTCCAACGTTTCGTCATCGGAACACAGACAGATCGGAATCGCATCGATAATAAATGGAATGCATTAAGTATCGGTGGCGAACTCACCTGTCTCCTCACTATAACATTATAAGTAACAAAAAGACAAAATTCGAATTAAGTGACGATGCACAACGTAAATGTATTGAGTGTTTTAGTTGATCGATACTAAATTACTTATAAGAGTTATTTACATTTGTAGACAGTGTTATTCAATTGAAAACTTATATCTATTTACCAAAGGCGTAAAGTAAAAATTTTTTTTAATTGGTAGTGAAAATAAATCCTACTCTGATTGTGCTGTAAAAATCTAGGTAATGTTAACAAAGTTCCATTTACAATCAAATAGTGTAAGTTATGTTCATTTAGTATGATCTATGAAATTACTAGTTTAATTAGGAACTAAAACTTAACAAGATATTAAAAAAATACAAAAGACAAATATAAGACAACGAAATAAAATAATTTAAATATTATCTTCATATTAGCTTCATCCAAATTATTTGGGATAAATCTCCAAAACGCAGATCTATGTAATTTACTTCACTTACCAACTGTTGGTTAGCTCTCAAAAATATTATTTATTAATTTAGATTTTTTTAATCTAACGACAATCTATCTGGCTTACACATACGTGTATGTACGTACAATCTTGAATATTTCATCGATTTTAGTGTTTAAATGTGCGTCAGTGGATTTCAAATAAATCAAATCAGACATCTATTTAGGTATATAAATACAATACTTATGTAAAATGGTCGTATTTGTTCCATATAATAATACAAAAATACAAAATCATTAACAGAAACGCATTTATAAATCATTTTATCGTTTAATGTGTGCAAACCTTTACAACAGGCGGATTTCGCCACAACAATTAGCAGTTTTGTTGAGGATCAAATGCAATATTTATGAAGACAAATTACACGTACATTGAATGCCAACATTAGACGGCATTACACGCTCCTAGCTGTAATGTTACACCTTTATTTATATGTCTGTTGTTAACAACATGTGACAGCAGTTTACTTATGAATTCAACAAATTACTACTTGGACACGGAAAATACGTTTGAAAGACAGTTTTTGTGCCAATGCTTGGAAGAAAAACGGTGTAATTGTAATATTACATGCTTGCGTGAGATATATTTATTTCCGAGTACATGATATATTGCCTAAATGGACTTTTTTGCAACAAGCTTGTATTTCATACGTATTTATAAGTCAACAAATTATACAAACAACGTATTAATTTAAATGACAGTAGACATACATGTATACAGAATAAAGTAAATACTTAAGTACATTTCATTTAAATATGTATTTTTAGTCTTGAAATCAAAAAGGAACTTTTATTTCGTGTGTTTCTAGGTAAATGTATCCCTTATTTGATTCAGTCATATGCTGCGTGACACAACCAATCTATTTATATTCTATCTTCTTCTGTACATATAAAATGCTTTGTCCTGAATGACTGACGGATCAACGCACAGCCTAAACTGCGGATCGTAGAGACCTGAAACTGGGAGAGACTGTTCTTTGTTAGACGTAGACATTCGATAGGAAAGGAATTTCTGAAAGTCTCTTAAAGGGGTGCAGAAGGGATTAAAGTTTGTACAGGACAACATGTTTCCTTGGTCCAATGTACTTCAAGTTTTGCTGAGACATTCTTTAACAGAATTGCTGGAAGACGTATTTTGTATTTTATTGAAACTCATCGCTTAACGGGGTTAAAAAAGGAGTAGAAATTTATATAGCAGAACAACGTTTGCCAGATCATCTAGTCTATATGTGTGATGATGTTGCCAATTTTGTTTTGCATCAACGACATATCTGTTGTAGATCTGCTATTACGCCCAGCGAAGCGGGCCGGGTTTCCTAGTTTACTCTGAATCTACTGGATTGAAGTTTAGTACACATGAACACTAAACTATAATATAAATTTACTTCTACAACTTGTAAGCAACTTTACAGCTATCGCCATATTTTGATACAGAAGGCTAGTGTACTAGTGTTTGTTCGGGTGATATCTTTATTAATGTAATACTAGTATACTATAGTACTACATATTTAGGTATGTCTTTGTTTACATTGTTGTGTACAGATACTTAATTATAGTTTTTTTATTATTTCACGTCAACGATGACACGCATAATATGAAAAACCCCAGGATAAAATAAAATGATAGGTCGGCAATTATTTGGCGGACAAAGTCAGCGAGAGCTAAAAGATATTTAATGCATTATTCGCTTTTTATACTAATCCTTCAAAACTAGGTCTAGAAATATTTTTTCAATTATCTAAAAATGTCTTACTTTGTTTTATAAGAACATTATACACAACCAAGAGCTGTTTACATCGTATGTAATTTATCGTCTATAAAAATAAGTTAAATAAAACAATAAAGGTACTTACACGGAAGATAGCATGTAAGTTAGAAACAATAAAACCTTCCATCACCAGATGGCGCTGACCACGTTACAGCCAGATCACGTGAGATACGCGCTGCATGCCATGTTTTTTGTCCTAAGCCTGCCTTACACGGCTAAAATGCATGCCTGGCGCATAAATTTAAATTTGTGTTATCAAAATAGTTACTTGCCCATTTTATTTATGAACGAGAAATGTTAAGACTCGGTCAAGTGCGGGTAGGACTCACATAAGGTGTTCCGAACAAATACCGTGGTAAATAGAAATGTTAGATTAAAACTAGTTGGCGTCGTACTTATAGAATAAAATAATTAAAAAAAATAACTTTTTATTTTTAATATTTATTTGTTCAGCGGCCTTAGTAACACACACTCTGTATAAATTTTCATGAGTGTACTCATAATAGATTCAAGAGAGTTCTATGACAGACGCACGGACGGACAAATACGTATATAGTTCCGTTGTAACCATTTAGGTACGGAACCCTAAAATGAATTACATTCTAGAACACAAGACGGGAGAAATGAACGTGTGTTGCACGCCTTATGCGTTCCCCTTGCAATGTTGCCTGACATTCCCTGATTTATGGATGTTCGCAGTGTAAAAATATTTGCTTAAAGTCATCGAGAGCCGACTTTATTTATCGCGGGACGGCCATTTAAAATGGATTCCAATCAGACCAATTAAATGTCGCGACGAACAGGTTATGACTTATGGACTCTACTTTGTCGCATTCGTTTGAGCTCAGTTTTGTTTGGGCTTACGTGTCTTGTTGACTATCATGGCGTTCCACCTTTAGATATGATTTATTGCTAATTTATATGAGATGTTTGTCGCTAAGTTTGTAATAGGGCGCCATCGACTAAGCGTCATTCTCAGATCTGAATGGTTGTAAAACTTATAGACGCCGATTAATGTAGTCTCGTATTTTCACCGAGGAAGTACCACAGCCGTCCTCATAATCAGCAGTTATTATTTCGGTTGGAGAATTGTTTTTATTTTTTATTCATATAGGTATTTATTACAAACGAGCTTGTTGCTAGTTTGTAACTTTTAATTAGGTTACTAATGGTAAGTTGTCACTTAACATCTGTACCAACCCTTGGTTTAGCTTATGAGTTTTTTGTGAAGACTAGATGTTTGCCTTGGTTTACTTATAAAGAAGAAAACACACACCTAAACTGTCAGAATAGAACATGTTTGAATTCCAGTTTCAATTAAAACTTATCGTTTTATTTTTAAAATTTCTTAATCAATAACATAGGAAACAGAAGTTAAAATAATTTTAACGTAAATCACGAAACCGCAGACAATAAACACTTTTAATCTAGTCAAGTAGTTTAATATATAAGTTAAAAATAAACCCACTAACCGAACAGTCATGCCAGTCTATCTGCGGTTACAACAATCAACTTGTCGACAACCTGGCTGAACTGTCTCTTTGCATTTATTTTACAATTATAAAACCAATAGGTGACGCTGTTATCAAAATTATTTGTGTATTCCGTAACAGGGATTAATTTACCATTTAAAACGTACAAAGGACAATTAATGAAATCTTGTATTCTAAACAACGATGTACTAACGCCGCCACTCACATTTCTAAATAATTAAGCAGTTCTTATTTCCGTAACAAACCTTAGATAGAAATGATAAACTCTTATTTAAAGACTGTGATGGGTGCCATGTTTTTCATAAAAAGAAAAAAGATATTTTTCGCCTTCAATATCAAAATAAGGGATAAACATGTTTAAAGTCAATTTTTTGTTTTTAAATTTATAAAATTTGGTAATCAATATTCCAAAGGAAATAGAAGTTGAAATAATTTTAACCTAATTCACAAGACCGCAGACACTGAACACTTTGGCTTCTTTTAATCTTCTCAAATAGTTTAATATACCTACGGGTAAGTTATCTAAACCGCTAACCGAACAGTCACGCGAGTCACTCTGCGGTTACAACAATCAACTTGTCGACAACCTGGCTGAACTGACTCTTTGTATTTACTTTACAATTATGACACCCATAAGAGCGCCTCTTATTAAAGTATTTAGTAAGTCTGCGACGTGGATAAACATAACATAACACCTTATACACTCATAGTCCCACACTAGGATTCCCTATGTCGTGGGTGACATGGACACACACAAGACGTATGCACAAACATCCAGACCCAGAACAGAAATCAAAATTCATCATTCAAGCTTCTGTCTGGCCAAGATTCAAACCCGGGACCCTTTACGCGGAAGACCGGTATGGTGACCGCTACGCCACGCGGGTCGTCAAATTTAACATTCTAAAATAAACAGGGGCCAATTAATGAAGTCTTGTATTCCAACCACGGATACCTGGCAACACCGCCCTCACATTTCTAAATAATTAAGTAGTTCTTATTTCCGTAATACAAACCTTGGATAGAACTGACAAGCTGAAATTTGAAGACTGAGATGGTTGGCAGGTTTTTCATTAAAAGAAAAAATATATTTCACGCCAACAATATCAAAATAAGGGATAAACATGTTTAAAGTCACTTCTGGTGTTTAAATTTATAAATTGTTTTTTAAATTTGGTAATGAATATTCCAACGGAAACAGAAGTTAAAGTAATTTTAACCTAATTCACAAAACCGCAGACAATAAACACTGTCTTCTTTTAATCTTCTCAAATAGTTTAATATACCTACGGGTAAGTTATCTTAACCGCTAACCGAACAGTCACGCGAGTCACTCTGCGGTTACGACAATCAACTTGTCGACAACCTGGCTGAACTGACTCTGCATTTGATTAACCGTCTTCTTAAAAAATAAAAGCCCTGTGTTTAAAACCCCATGTTTAGGTTTAGTGTAGGGTTACTAAACTACGATTTGAAGTAAATTTAATTGTATCAGGCGTTAGTTTGCGGATTCATGTTTCATGTGTTGGGAATAAGATATAGACGCGGCTTGTTGCTAGCTAATTTAACCAAACTATTGTATGTATTTTACTATTGAATATATGTGCAACTTATTCCAGCTTGAGAGATACGATAGTTTTTAAAAGGGAGGAGGAAAGAGGCTACCTTTGTCGTGGTTGATGATGTCGTGGTTGTTCCTCTTGGATCAGAGTGACTCAAATTCTTCACTCAGTCTGTTTGGTATTACACCAGAAACCTTTTCTATTTCAGGCCGATGAGATTTAATGATAATGCATCGTGGAACAATGTTGTAAATGTTGTCACAATCCCTAAGTTATTCATTATATATATAATCATTTAATAAACTTAACATATTTGTGCAATAAATAAATCATTTCATTTTATTTTCACTTCTGTGTAGTAAAAATTGAAAGATTTAAATTTCGATTAAAACTTAATTTCTTGTTTGTTACAATCCAATAATATAAAAAAAAAAAACTATTTGGAAGTCCATCTGCAGCGTATAGTCAATTTTACTTCTGCAAAAGAAATTTTGCATAATAATTAGAGATCATAAAGTAATATACATAAATAAATTTCAATTGCCTTTGAGACAATTTATTAGAATTTAAACTAAATGATCCTTTACTGTAGGTATTAAATAAAATAACTATAAAATTCCAACATTACTCTTTATCTTTGGAATAAAAATATCATAACCCTTGAGCAATGTCTTAATTACATTTATAAATAAAGGTTTACCATGTTACCAGCCTTATGTTTTATCAATTAGTCTACGAATGACACTATGTGACTATTTATGTACCAATTAAATGATAACATCCTTAAAAGAAAAGGGTGACGACACCTGCCCTTAGTCTTTGACTAAGTTAATTAACCATTCGCTATAGCCATTTGCTGCTTTGATCAATAAAATTATTTTATTTTGAACTTTATGTCGCACAAAATAAGGAGATTTCTATTTTATACGAAAATAAAATTTTAGCGACTTAACACATATTTACGCTCTGATAACGAATGCTCATAGCAACGAATAGTAATAATTTGCATTAGTCCAGATATGATTAGTGAGATCGCGATGACTTCATATTTATTATTGTCTTCATTAATCAAGGAACATAAATATGTTCCCTATTCAATTGTAGAGACAATCTGTTTTCAAGAAAGGTTTTTTGTTGTAATTAAGAACGGTCAACCCGTTCTTAAGTGAAGTAAGATTAGAAGAAATACTCAATATATATTACAATTAGAGCAGTGTAGTATGGTAATTGTGCATGCATAAGAACGATACCGATTAATAACATATAGGGACTTTTAATCGATTTTATAGGGGTGGACCTAAAGTTATCTGAATGTTTTTGTATATTTACGCGTAACCGTCCTCAGTTCTGAACAGAAATTAATAATTATTATGCTTTAATAATTATCATATTAGTGTACAGTAAACTATATGTTTATATCGGAAATTATTCCATATATATTCCAAAAAAAACACCATTCAAAGTGGGTTAACCAAACAAATAAGATGATGTTTTGGTATGACGTGCCATTAGAACTCTGCCCGAAATTTTTATTTGCGCGTAAAACAATTACAGAGAGATTTTACAAAGAGATAAATGTAGTAAAGGTAATATTTTAAAATATAAGAACTTTAGAAAATAACTCAAATAACTCTGGAGGTTTATCATGTCATGAAAGTGGCTGATAAGTGATTTTAAGAGGACTTTCAATGAAAAAATATAAAGCGTGTAAACATTGGTAGCTCTTGCCCAAGACCATTTGTAATTATCTCCAAATTCAATTTTATCCTATCTGAGATAAACTATAGTTAGTACCTTTGTATTGTATTTGTTTTATGACTTGCTGTGTGACCGCGTTCTAGACAAAAAGTCATCGATCTATTGAAACGATATATTGTCTATTTGAATAATGCTGCGAAAAATAAAAAAACACAAAACATTTTAAATGTTTAACGAAAGAACTGGCCGCTGATGAATAAAAGTATCCGTAAAAAGTTACGGATATTCATTATTTAACAAATTCAAAACGATAGGTGCCTTTCTTCACACACCAAAAACTTGTCACCCTAGCCTCTGTTACTCCAAAAAATTTTAAAAATGCTACAGTTTTAAATAAAGCGCCAAACATTTGTGTTAATATTTATTTAGTCTGGAAACAGTCACTCATGAATACTATTAGAAAACCTTCAATAATAGGTTTAAAAAACTCAAATAACAACGATATATATTTTTTAAACAGGAAGATCCTAATGTACGATCGGCCAAAGAATTGGTTTACCACCCTAAGGTCGAATGCCGCTTGCAGATTCATAGACGATAAAGGTTAGTTTCACTTGCAGATAGATCAGACAACTTTTATCGCCATCTTTATCTCATTATTAATAACGATTTTGACACTTGTTTTGTTCTTAGTTTTCAATTTTGAACTTTGATGTAATGTTTAATGTCTAGGAAACTAAATCTAAACTGGTACACCACTTTCTTGGCCCACCGTACATTAAATACGGTGTGTATTTTCATTTTAGTTCACATAAACGAGTAAGTGAACACCCCACAATACCCGTACCGAAGTGGAGCCTATTGTCCTATTAATAGGAATATGTTGGAAACCAGATAGGTACCATTCTATATCGGTAGCGTGGCGACGGTCGCGTGACCAGATCGCATGGAGCCCTCGACAGCCTTGTAAGTTCTGCGCTCCAATTTGCCACTAAAGCCACTATTCATCAAATTCTATATTATAAAAGGCGAAACCCTTTGTTTTGTTTGTATTGGCCACTTGCTTTGTACTTTCTAAACAAAAAGTCATCGATCTTTGAAAACGCATCTGACTTTTTGTCCATTTTAATATGGAGCTAAATGAATAAAAAGTAGAAATAATTTTCAAAATTGTATGCAATGAGAGAGCTGAACACGCTTTGTTCTAGAAATTCACTAAATATGTATAGAATAAGCAAGTTCTAAATCGGATTTAAAAAGTTATCACCCCATCCTCTGCTACTATTTTATTGAGAGTATGTTTCAAGATCGGCCGCCCGGCATGGAATTACCGAAATTATGATAACTGAAAATTTAAGGAGTTTTTTTTATTAGTATAAAAATCATACAAACGCATCTCTCTAAGACATTAGATGGTTAAACAACGCAAGAAATTGTACCTCTTGATAGTTTTTTTTTTGCCTGACAATCACCATCCCATCTAACAGGTTGCCTGATAATCAAAATTACATCAATGTCTATGGTGAAATTGATAGGAACATCCAGAAGCATCAGGCGTTAAGCACGTATTAAAAAAGACAACCTTTGGTTTTGTAAATAAGATAACGACGACTGAATATTAATTTATGCCTCCAACATTCACCTTATGTAATAGTATTGAGATACATCAATTTTATTATTAACATTTACGAAGTTCACTCACTCAAAACTTTTCCCTAAGCTGAAAGAGTACCTACGCATTCTTATTATGTATCGACTACAAATGTGTTACTTACTCAGTAATACCAGTAACTAAACCTCACTACAACATAAGAAGACAAGATTAAAATAGTAGCCGTAGCTTTTCGTGGTTTTAACTATCATAGGTAAACTGTTTGCAACGATGCTCTTCTTCCAAAAGTCTGTGGTGGAATGAATGACATTCTTGGGAAGTCTTTCAAGCCAGCGCGTTACCGGTTGGGTTTCATACAGCATACGTTTTTAATACGTATGCTGTATGAAACCCAACCGTTAACTCAGTACATGACAATGACTACATATCAATTTATGCCTTAAAATTCACAATCTAATAATACAGGGATGATTTTTACCATTTACCAAATTCACACACTCAAAACTTTACCATAAGCTGAACGAGTACCAAATACGCATTCTACGCACTACGCACTACTACGCATAACGCTTAACATCAGGCGGACTGCATGTTCGTTTCGAAATCATTAATACAAAACAATATCACATCCGGATCGCCCCTTTCCTTCTCAGCGATTGGCCCACGGGATGCAACACTAGGTTTTTGTGTTAGATGTACAGATATACGACAATTAAGCGATCCGATCGCGAATTCGAAAGAGAAAACGGTCGTTACGCGTAATTTTTGCGGTTATTTGCATTGAAATTGATTTTTTGCGGGCCGAGACGCGCAACCCATCCGCCGTGCGTACACGCATGTTCGGGACGCATGTCCAATTAGTAATTAAACATGAAAAGCTGTTAAAATTAATTCGAAAAATGTTTTGCATTCCATTTTTATGGAAATTCGCTGCAAGTCAACGGATGTGAAGAACGATGGTGAATAAAAAAATGAACTCGTTATCATTGTTCGATGAAATAATAATTCCGTTTAACACAATTAAAACTGTCAAGATAAACCTCAGCTAGTTAGCCACGAGGCTCATCTGCCCGCTATTGTATTGATTGAACCATTTTTCAAACGGGCAACGAGGCAATTAAACAACAGCAATGAAATTTTATTCAGATTCATCAAACCAATTCGAAATCATAATTGATCTGGCATGTAAAAAATATAGAGGGCTGTTAGGATGGGAATAGGCGCCAAAATATAAAACTAGAACGATGACTGGCCGAAACACTTGGAGCCAAAAGTCAATTAACAGAGCCCCGGCACGTGGAACCGACGCACAGATAAAACAGTGTACGTTTACAGTACAGATAAAACGATTACTGTACTATATTATACTCTATTACGGTTTATGGAAACTGTTTACAAAAAGTATTCGTCGTACTTTTTAATATTTTTATATACATAGATATACAAATATTCTCGTTTATTTTTATATCTAAACCTAGCGATAAGGCAGACGGGATACCTGATGGTAAGTAGTCACCGTTTTAATTACATAATTAGAAAAAAAATAGGTAATTATATACCATGAAATATATGTATTTTCACACTTTTTATGCTAATGGATATTTAAACGTGAAACGCTAAACGTGAAGCCAAAGAACACGTAAGCGTATAGAAGTGTCTTATCAATAAAAATTACTGCATACTTTCGTACAATTATACATTGTTATAATTGTACGAAAGTATGCAGTATAGTATAGCATATAGCTTGACCTAATCTCAACTAGAAACAAACAATTACAGTTTATTATGTAAATTGTAATTGTTTGTTTTGATCACTTAAGATGAGGCTACAATTAATTCTGTATCTTCAATTTAATCTTCCAATGTACATTATACTGTACAGTTTGTAGTGGTGCCAGTCGTTGGTTTGTAGCCGATATCATTCCCAATTTTTCCAATTCACACATCACACCGCTTCTCCGCCTCTCTGATACCTGAGTGATATGATAGAAATCATTTAGTGTTTTCAATTTTGTGTTTTGGCCATTTTGATTGGATTTTGAAATGTTTATAAATATACAAATGAAGGATAAATATTAGGATGGCACAATACTCCAGATAATAAAATCTTAATAAAGGGTGAAATTTTAAGAATGTTATCGTTCGAAAAATGTATATTATAATAGTTATAGTGGTATTATGTTATTTTTTAGATTTGCCAGTTTTAATCTGCATCAAAGTGTTTTTCAAATATATGTCAAAGATAGATTCCACTTATCAGACTTTATGAAAATTATTTCCTAATCAATAAGTAACACTGAAAATCAGTATAGAGACAGCTCTTTTCGCTAAATTATTAATTCAAAATTTTTTATTAGTTATTTAAATTTGTAACAAAATAATACTATTTTCTAATCTATATTATTAACAATAAAAATCAGGGTAGAGATTACTTACTCCCTACCAACTAGTTTCTATTATTAGTAACTACTATCATTACCTACTACTTACTTCTGATTTATTACTGATTTAGTAATAGGTTTAAAACACAAACAATACTAGCAAAATATCTTCGAAGCTGCAATGCACTGTCCATTTTATAGTTGGAGCGTAGTCGGCTCGTGTCAATTCCGAGATATTTCGTACAATTCACACGTTCCCCTGATTGCTCGCTGATTTGTGGCTATCAACTGACATTTACTCGTTTTCTGCACTAACTGGCTTAACCTTCAAGCCAACATTTATCCTATATTTTCCACATATTATTTATTTAAAAGGTTAATTGTAAATAAATTCACACCATTAATAGTTTATTTTGTTTGTTCGTAATAACATAATTCTAAGATTATTGGCGATACTGCTTGTCGCCATCAAAGATCTACTAAGTACCTATGATGTGATAACTGATATCCTAACTTGCCATGAGAGTATCTTGTTTATTGAGCTCCTTTTCTGTTCAATGACATTTTTTTAATAAATTAGTTGTATGTTATCTACCTTCTTACCTACAATGTGAGGTGTTATGTGGTATAAAATTAAAGAGTAATTTTAGTTACATTCTCAATTTTACGCTTAGGTACTTCTTGTACCTAATTCTTTAATCATATGGTTTTTAAAGTTCATGATTATAAAAAAGAATATGAAAAATGAAGTGAACAGAACACAAAGGTAATCTTAGTTTAATTAGAAAATATTGCTTAGATGTGGATAACTAATCTACGATCAAAGTTATCTAGAAAGTAAAACAGTTAGTCACCCTGTTATTTATTGTTGGCGAAGTACAAATTAAAGTTGAGAGCATATAATTGAATGTGCATGTAAGTTCATTAGGTCTCATAAATAGTTGGTATTCAGTATTAGTTGCGAAGTTCCCATAAATAATTACGCGAAGAGAAAGGAGTCGGCGGAAGTAGATATAATCGCGGAAGGGTCTACAATGATGTCTTAATTAGCGATTGGTTTATTCATAAAACACAGTCCCGCTGCAAACTGCCGATAGAATGTAATTAAGTGCCAAGGTTAATTATTGAAGAACTGCAGCGCCGTGACAGTTTGGCTGGTTTATTTTTGTTTTTTGTTTTATTGTTGTCTGTTGTTAATGTACATATTAACAACAGACAACAATTTAACAAAAAACACAATTAAAAAAAATACACAATTTTTAAAGTTGGACAAGTTTGCTAATACTTATATTTATCCAATTGGACATTGTTTAATCTTAAAAACATATTTTTTTTTTCATTGACAATTTTATATACGTGCAGTATTATTCCTGAAATTAATAGCACTGTGCTCGATAATGATAATCCTCATTTAATTTGCATTATTTAATTTTTTAAATTAAAATTAGCGGATTGGTTAAGCTAGAAAATCAAAAACAAGATTCAAATGGATAAACTTCGATAAAACTAAATTCGTGTTAGTTTAAAATATGAATGATGATTTAAAATATAAAATAAAAAACAATGATGAACCCAGCGTTAAATATTATCGAACAATGAAATATTAATTAACTGCCGATCACTCTCTCAGTTCAAAAATTTAACGAATGATGGTTCTTTCACAATACCTACGTGAAGAGGGGAGTATCATCCAATATGGTTACCGGTAAACAATGAGTTTCTGACTCGCTGAATTTC
>DWNR01001481.1:0-14983 GCA_018250455.1 Polygonus leo
TGGGTGGCAGTGGCCACTTACCATCAGGTGGACTGCATGCTCGTTTGCTACCTTTACACAATAAAAAAAAAAAAAATGTAGGAACTGTCAGTAGGTTGTTTTTTTTTTATGAAAATAACTAAATAGTTCATGTATTTAAAATTAATATCTCATATAAAATAAGTAGTATTTATTTGTTTGCACACTTAAAGTAATCCTAAAACTAGCGTAACTCTTCAAAATGTACTCTTGTTTCACATCATTTATATCAGAATAGCTAATCTAAAATTATGAGTATACCTTACATGTATTTTTTTCTATTGTATAGAAGTTGCAAATGGTTGATATAAACTGCAAGTAAAAAAAAATATTGTTCAAGGTTGAGCACAAATGGGTTGCTCCCTGAGGGCTAAGATATTTGCCTCATTTGTAAATATAACCATAAACATCACCGTTACAAAGCTGAAATGCAGCAATTGCACTGAAGATAATGAGGGTGGCAGTGATACATCCTCGGTCAAACTGCATAAGTTTTGCCATGTGGCAACTGTATATATAACTATAAAAAATAAAATAAATTGAATAAGGAATAAAAGTCATCGTCCTCCAAAACCATATACATTTTTTATAATATTCATAAATATGGTCAAAGTTGTAGTACAAATAGAGTTACACAAAAATATCAAAGGTCTAATGGTCCCCAATAAAGACAAGTATGAACTTATAATCCATAACAGAAATCTCAATACATCATTCAAATAATATCATATCAGTAGGGTCCCACACTAGATGCTTCAGACCAGTAAAGAGACAGTTTAAATATATTTTAATAAATGCATATTTGCTTCATATTCACACACCTGTTCAAAAGTTGCTACATTCTTGTGTTTACATAGTATGTGTATGTAAACTATGTATGACACAAATTATAAGATATCTATTTAAAGTTTACAAGTGTCTTTACTGGACTCAAGCAATCCAAGAGCTACATTACATAAACTGTTTTAGTTCAATAGTAATGTAAGTAATAATTAATAATCAAGAGGCAATAATGATTATAAAACATCATACAAATGGGGTACAATGTAAATAAAAGAAAATACTGTGTGCTTCATATTCAAAGTACAGTCTATCAGTGTAATAAATTCATTTTGTTTTTTTTTAACCAACTATTTCTAAAATCAATTTTTAGAAATACTCCTAATCCCTATATCTTGCATACAATGTATCAATTGGAATATTCATTAAGAACATGTAAGTGAGAATTCTAATACAATTAAAATCTACATTATTTTTAATCTTTCCTCTTTTCATGTCATAAATATAAATGCATAACACTGTAATCGCTTATTACATAGCAAGTTACAACACTGTGCCAATATTGAAACCTTGGATTTGAGAAATCATATAAAAAATATATCTATTACTAAAGTAAATGAAACAAAATGATGTACACAGAATTTGCCTTGGGAGTGATTACACAATATCAGAATTATCAATGAGTGTCTGAATATTCAATGCTATACATTTGCGTGCCAGATCTATACGGGAATGACGTCCCTTGGTAAATACATAAAACATATGCGGAAATAATAAACAACATACTTATGTATTACATCTTAAAATATGTGGTCATAATTTATTGTTTTAGAATTAATTGGCTGCCACTAGTACGATGAAGATGGAAATATATGTATCATGATAAAGTCAGTTATACTAATTTCCTAGTAGAAAAACTCTATTTGCGCGAAATCTATAAAATAAAGTACAATATTCTCTAGGTAGTAATGACTCAGAACAGAATTCAAATGTCAAATTTCATGCTGTCAATTTGCCACATCAACGAAAAATGTAAATTCTCTAAAAACCATTGCTCTATAACGTGTTCAATCATAGTTAAGACATCAAAAGTATAATCTGGGTTTTAGTCAAAATAAGCGAATAACTGAACGGCCATATTGAACAGTAACATTCAAAGAATTATACGAGAAACCGTTCACTTGCATCAACTACTGTCCACTGCACATTTTATAGCTAAAAGTAAACCAGAATATACTTACAAAACGAAAAATCACTTATATTTGCACTTTCGTTCCAAATAAATATCACACACTCGATAAATACACTACACACAAGACCCAAGGCAGAAAACCGTTTTCGTTGCAATGGCTCAAATTCACTCGATAAACTACAATGGCGAGTTTCGATTTTTCTTTTTCTCCTCCTTTTCAAGTTTAAAATTCACAACGCCACCTAGCGTTAAAACTGAAACCTAGTAATTTCTGTCTATTTTAGATTGCAACACTGGCTACTGAAAGAGATAGATAATCAACAAATGCACACGTTAGATAAGGATAGAAAGTTTAATGATACCACAAAAAACAAAACCATAAATACCACTTTGTCTATTTTTTGATTAAATTATCCATGTTGTCCTATAAAAGCAGATAAAATATTTTGAAAAATTTACTACAATAATTGTAAAAAGATGTGTCTGATTAAACTAATTGAATAATATAACAACTATTTTACTGTAACCTGGTTTATATGTATGTTTTTGATTTACTAAATCAATATTATGTCAGTTTCCTATTATGCTTAGTTCAGATTATTCTATCCAATGGATAGTATGCCTGTTGTGAATAATTACTACACAAAGAATTAAAAAGTAAAAATATAATAATAATTATTTTACAATAATTATTATATTAATGATATATTATGATTGATCACCATCAATTTTACAAATGATCATACTCAATTTTATTTTCGTATGAATCGAAACAATTCTGGTTAACAATGCTAACGATTTGTTGGGTTGGCTTGGTTAAGGTTGTTTTGAGGTAAAACTCGAGTAAACAGTATAGAAAATTATAATAAAATGCATTGAAAATAGCTATTTATACATAATACACTTACTTATATATTTATGTACCCAATCGAATACGAATCGAATTTGCATGCGCCGCACACGTGTGATGTGTAGGTTTAACCTTCTTTAAGAAATTTATAAATAAATTATTTATTTTGCTGTACATATCAGACAATTAAGTCACTAAAACCAAATACGCGGCATTTTAACAAATATATATAATAATATGGATTGATTATTTAATTCCTTAAACACGCACAGTCAAATTCAAACTCTATCAATAGAGTGCTAGCTAGGATAATAAGTAGATGACTTATCTGCAATCAGATAAATGGCTTTTTGTATTGGTATTATTTTCGTAGAGAAATTTATGTGTTTTAACTGATTTCCCTAGCCTACAAGTACACATAGAACAGAATATATAGATAGTGAAGTTGCATAGTCTGGCCCTAGCATAATGTAACTTAAACAAACTGATCATAGTTTGATACTTTTTGGATCGGATTTTTACACTATGAACCATTTTTAAAAACAAATGAACGATAGAGAACGAAGAGACGAACGATATCCATACCCAACTCAACAAAACAAATGTCCGATTCGTGCGCCCATTTCGTAAGTTCTTCGAACGATTATTTCGATCAACGCCCTTATAATATTATGTTGTAATATAATTGGGCCTTATTAAACCACTGTTTTCCCATTTAAAAACTGGGACTAGTTTATAATTTCTAGATACCATATTTCTTCCAAAAACTTACGATTTCCAAATCACTAATCGTCCAGTAACGAAAGGAATCAAGTTTCAATTTGTCAAATTTCGAAGTGTTTACACGAGTGCTGCAATACTGAAGATTTTTATGGTGACAAAAAAGCGTTCTCGTTATCTAAGACCAGTCGTCCCTCAAGATGGCAGTGAGTAGTGTTCACCTTTCACCATAAGTGACCAGACTGTTCATCACCTATGTATTGCTCGTTTCTGGGGTTACGAGGCACGGATGCTGACTTTAAGGAAGGGGTGCGATGGTGATAGCAAAGAGCAAGAAAGTTAAACCGCAACAAATGAACACTATAAAGAGTATGGATTACAATTGGACACCTGGTCCTGATCCCCCGAATAATCAGGACTCGGGTGTACCGAAGGCGGTATTCATACCTCACGCCAACTCCCTGCCGTTCGACGAAAGGCGCGTTACATTGGAACAACCTGTCAAGGTAAATTGTTATAATGTTTTACTATCCTAATATATTTTTATTGTTTCGAAGCTCTGCTCTCATTAGGGTAATTACTTTGGCCTTTGGCAATTGAATCTTACGTGTTTTTACCACCCCATTGATTGATGATACATTGACAACAATCTGGTCAGGAAGTCTCAATTACTATTATATTGCTATCCATAAATATTTATTTTGTTCTCCCCACAATAATGTAAAGTATTAATGAATGAATATTGATGTTAATTGATACAAATACTTTTTGCTGTTTGGATGTGTACATAATGGGTTATGGTAACATAAGTTTATGTTATTAAAATTGTAAACCTCTTAAATTGTATATTTCTGGTTAAATAGATAAATGTATTCATGTTCTTGCTAAGACCATCCATATTATATTTAAAATGAAAGTATGATATAGTAATCTTTTTCTTTTTACTTTTTTAATATTCATTGATTTCTCAATATATGCGGAGTAGGCTGAGTACAATTAGGTAATACTGTTATTTGATTATGTACTCGGTATTACCCAAGTCTTTTCTGTGGTCACTGGATTTGGTAATATACTTCATACCCATTGCTGTAGACAGGTTATGTTCACTGCTTATGTTCTCTTATTGTTTCTTTACCAATTATCTTGAACAATTTTTATGCTTGTAATGTAATGTGGCAGTAAAAAATTGGTGTTTTTCTCCTTTTATTATGTTAATATCATGATTTGCCCACTAGTGATACTTGAGAGTGTACACACTCTTAAGTTTAAACAAAAAAAATTGTAAGTAAGCCGTTAAAACAATACATGTTCAGTTTTTCACTGAACAACATATTATAGAATTAGAAATTATTTTAATACACACACATTATTACCTAATCTGACATTAGATAGAGCATTAATAGCAAGTAGTGGTAGTATTTTAATACATAACTACTTATGTTTTAAATAAAAGAGAACATTATAAGTACATTATAATTTAGTTAGATACATAACTACATTATTCTGTGTGATGTTGATCTGCTCATGTAGAGTAGCATTTCCCATTTGGCGGGTTGCGATCCAGTATCGGGCCATCTATATCAAATACCAGGCCACAACTGTGTGGCTGGATAACACTTATGTCATTTTCCGTGCACTTGAATTCTTTATTAAAAATGAAGCAGTAGCTCCTTACTTCGCAGTAAATAGGCGAAAACCGAAATAATATTGTTAAAACATTTTTACCAATCAATAAATGTATTAACTTATATACTTTAAATGATTAGCTTGGGTTTAAAAATGAGTGGGTCACGAAGGGGCAGTGTGATAATGACCAGATCATTGCAGAGCAATATTGGGGAAACACTGATGTAGAAATTTACATGTTAATAATGAAATATTGGCATTATAAGAATAAAACTTTAAATGTGTAAAGTCAATGCCGTGAGATGCCTTAAAAGGCATAACCAATTCCAAGGCAATAGAATACAATTTACCACTCACTGATTTTTTGTTTTATTCTTTATCTAGGCAGGCATTAGGATTCCATTTAATATTAGAATTTATTTTGTTATGCATTCTCACAATAAAAATATTTCATAAACAATACAAACTAACAAAATATGCTTATATGTACACATATTTTCGGGTACTTAAAGATTAAGTGGATAGATAATCTTGATAAAGGTATCTGTATTTACTTTGACGGCTAGTGTTATCTGTTATTTGGTTCAAATACTAGAACTTGCGACTACTTGCTATATCTTTAGTATAAGATAAAAGGTCATTCTCTTTGAGGTTTGGACTGACATTATTGAGGGACATTGTACTTACTGTACCTCTCAATTTGAATTATATATTTGTTCTTAGAGAAAGTAATGTAGTTGATAATTTTTCAATATATTTAACATCATCTAAATTAATCCATTGTTTATTCTCATTTGTACTCATAAGACAAATTTAAAGAGTTATTCATATGAAATTTGTTATTGTCTCCACATAATCTATTGAATAATTAATTTGATGACCTTCATGAATTGAATTTGAATTGAATCAGTAATATTTTGGGTAACAATAATGAATTGTAAACACCTAAGTACAATATTTTTGCACACTAATTGCTCTGTTGATAAATAAATCAATAACTATGATTTATAACAGAGTAATGTACCTATAAATCTGGTTTATCTATAAATGTATTTTTTCTTTTGCGATACAATTTATATTAGGTGTGGTGACCAAGTTCCTGTACATGTTTATAATGTACAATCTCTTGTTGTAAAGGTTCACAGTAGATACACATAAATCGTGATTTGTTTACATTGTGCTTCATTTATTCTTATTTCTCTTTGTTTCTTATCTCTAGCACTTGATGGGTGAATTCTCGAAGTGATTCACATTAGTCCAATTGTCCCTGCAAATAAAACTGTCATAAATATATTGTCTGTTGGGAAACATTGAAATTGCACCTTATTTCCGACCATTACAGATCATAGTCCAATCTGGGTATGTTAACCCTAAGTTGACAAGAGTCGGTCTTATGCTTATTTTATTAAGCTACGTACGTAATTTCGTGCCGCATAATTTCACGTAGGTACAACTGACCGTAGGTATTTAACCATCTTCATCTAGATTCTGACCGCTTAAAGAATCCGAGCGTCGTTTAACTTTTCCAATCGCGTCTTGTTATGCGTTTATGTGTAAGTCAATTAGTATGTACGTCAGGCTCGTCCGTCTGTGTGGTTGTGTGCATCGGTAGCTGAGTCAGCGTGGCCCGAGGTGCTCGAGACTGGTACAATTGTGCATTGGCAATTAAATGTAATGAGATTAAATTGTGCTATTCCTAGCTACCCATCTGCTACGCTTGGTGCGGAAGTTGATTCTTATCGGTCATGTTGTGGATGCAGGAAGCTCTTTTATGTTGAAACTTTGAAATTCTATCAATAATTATGTTATTACGAATTATTATTCTTTGTACATTTTTAAAATTAACTTTTCATGACGCCTATGAGGAGAAATAACAAGATATATAATATTGACAACGTAATTATTTCTTCGCTTTGTTTACGAACTGTTTACATTCACTGTTCATATGCAAGAAATGGTGTAGTTACTTATATAAAAAGTAGACTAGGTACTGATATTACGCTGACCGCGGTGACACATAATTAGTGCTCCTTACAATTTACAATTAGCGTTTGTACGTAAATTAGATTCAATTGAAATGGCGAGGGCAATCTTTAACAACGCAACAAATTTTACAACACTCATCACACGTTTGCGCGTATTATTTCACGTAACGTCCGAAAGGAAGAGAAATCAGACTAAGTAGAAGCCATTCAGAAAATAATATGGTTATTCTGGTTCAATAAAATAATTTAATGCATACATCCGCTAAAGTGCGGTGAACATTTACTTCTGTGACCTGTGCGCGCAACTCACCCAAGCATCATGCAACGTTTAAAGTTTGCGCAGGCGAAGAGATAGGAAACCCTGTCACTTCGCTCTATTAAATTAGCAATGTTCATGACACTGCAATGTTTAAAACAGTACAGTTCCCACTACAAACTGCAATACGAGCTCTGCACTGGTTTCAATATAAGAAATCAGGCGTAAACTTGATTAGTCTTCCTGTAACGCGTAGTGGAGTTAACTCGAAGATGTGTTTAACGGTCAGTCGGCGCATCTACATTTCTCCTGGATTTGTGGGTACTGTATCTACATCTTTAGTGTCATTTTCGTATGGTAATCGTATTCGCCGTAAATAGAGTTATTGTGATGTTTCAGATTGGAAGAAATGTGTACCGCGCGACTCCTAGCCCGACGAATACTATATTTGAATGCAGGGTGCTATCACGACATCACGCCACTTTGTATTACGAAAAAGGACATTTTTACCTCGTGGTAAGTGTAAATATTTTTCGTAACTATAAAACTACTAGATTCTCATATATCTTTTGAGTAAATTATAGCAATAATGTAATCTATCCGTAATAGATTAATTAGTCATTTTATTGTACCCTAATCTTTTGCTCAATCATCATTAACACAGTACTTTTTTATACATTAAAGTTTATATACGATATCATTTTTACTAATAGTCAATTACAATTACTCTGCTCAGGTACATAGCAGATATTTAAAAAAATCCACACAGTCCATAATGTGGAGCGAATAGATGGTCTCGATATTCATATAATGATGAGCCATTCTTTCCACCTGATGCTAAGTGATCACTATATTAAACCTCTGCGTGCTGAGATGTTTTCCTCTTGTATAAGTCTTCATTGCAAACGAACCTTGTTTTGGAACTGTTATTTGCTAATATAAGTGCCCATAAAAGTGAGGAGTGAGGTCCTTAACGTAAGTTAAGGTCGTTTTAAGTAAGGCCGATTTAAAGTAAGTTATGGTAGCTTGGTACTAACTTTACAAAATTGAGAGAAAATTTTGGTGGAAATTAGTATTACCTAAGTCTCGAGATTAGTTCGTTTTAATAGAAATCGAAATTCGTCTATCATGCTTCCTCTGCATGTAGTATCAGGTAATACGAATTGTTATTTCGTTGATTGGCGACATGCCGAGAGTATTGAACTTACTCGTACATTATACTATTTTTTAGTTCAGTAATAGCGCGAGTGTTTGAAAACTGACCAGATTAACATTGAAAAGATATAAATCTTTTTATTTATGACCACACTTGAATGCGTATGATTGCATTGCATCTCGTTCATGACTATGATTTCGAAATCAGTGTTATAAAAATGATGTTATGTTATGCCCTATTTTATCCTTCTTGTTTATTATCTACTTGTTAAATATACTAACTGTTTTGTTAGAGTAAATTTATAAACCATTAATCTTACTGTCTTATGACGCACAGTACAATCTGTAGTACGTCCTTTGAAATCAATTTTAGTTCTTTATAACTGTCTCATAATTTTCAACGATCGTAATTGTAACACCGAGATAAGGGAAGGGATACAGGTCCGTTCGGCGTTACTTATGTGACAAAAAGTTTCGTTTGATTGGTGACAACTATTTCATTAAATTCAGGGATATTATACTATTGTAATAGATGTACGGATTGCATTGCCAGGTGGTAGAACTTATGTAGTTCGACCGGGGAAGTACCACCGCCACCTTCATTATCCTCCGTGAAGCAATTTATTGTATTTCGGTTTGGAGGGAGGTAGTTGCCGGCTACACTTAAACGACGAGGCGAGGCGAACATCTTAGTCCTCAAGGGTAGCGACGCATTTGTGGTCAACCTTAGGTACGCAGTAATCGTACGCAGGGATGATCACTAATGTCCATGGGCGGCAGAGACCACTTACCATTGGTGGACTGCATGCTCGTTTGCTTTTAACTATAAAAAAAAATTGAATGCCGTTAATCTTCGAACTTGCATTACATTATATGGCAGTAACAGGTTTGTCTAAGATTGGATTTGGCTCGACGAATTCAAGTATTACATAAAGTTTTATAAAAAACCGTCCAACTCAGTTTAAGAAACTAAAGACAACAGAAGTTACTCCTAAATGATATCAGTTAAATCTATTAGCGCCAATAAAGATAACGCCTCCGGTTGTTCATATTGCAGTCGTACAGGTCAGATGATAAACGATGATAAAACCAGATTGTTGAATCAAGGCGGTAAGTGTTGTCCGGAAACCGCTACGCGGAACATCACTGTTCGCTCCACCTCTTACGATTGTATTAAAGAAATAGAAATACTTATGTCCTTAATGATTAATTCATGAGCTACTTTGAGCTGCGTTCAAGCTTGAAGCTGTAGATTTTACGCTCTCAATTTTACCTCCATGCTCATCGAGAGGTAAAAATATATTTTATTCATATAAAAAGCCAACTTTACAATACTAGAATTACTTGTTTTAAAAATTAGTTTTGTTTTATTGCAATCTAGTTTTTCGATAGAATACTGTATTTATATCGAGACTAATATAGATTGTGTCGAAAATAAATGCGAAATACCTGCTATGGTTAGATGAATTCAAAGTACTCACAGACACATAGACGCCTTTCAAGGACTTGTCATGACCATTGGCCATCTATAGTATACTAAGGATGCTAATTAGTACGCTCAAAGTGCGATTGCGTATAAGCGTAATACACACGGGCGTCTTGTGTAGAAAAATGAACACGTTGGTTACGTATTCTCACGACGCTTTCATAAATTAACTCGTGAATATGCAAAGAAGTCAACAATTAACGGTTGTCCAAAAATAGAGTACGAAAGTGAGATACGTAATGGATATCTCTCTATATGTGAATGCCTAACAATATCACCTCATCCTACGTATGCCTTTATGAGGAACAATAGACGCATAGGCTTAGATCCGTTGATTAGACACTTGTTATATTATGAATTTATATTTTTTTTTTGTCGTAAGTGTGCTAACAATGCGGAATGGCTTTTATGTCAATTCTTTATGGTATGTGGAGTGTCATAAGACAGCGGGGGATTTAGACGATGAGTATTAACTTATTACGTATCTGACGTACAAGCAATGAATAAATGTTTCACATTCGTATATACTCCAAATTAGGATTTCCTGTGTCGTGGTTGCAGGAATCTTAAGAGAGCGTTACAATAAGCAAGGATCGCTTTATAAACTATTATTATAGTATTTCATTTTAATCTTCAGTATCCATCTGTGTGAAATAGTTGTAGGGCTGTCCTCAAATTGAAGGTGGTCGCGTAACACGCTTATAGTAATGGTCGTCTTATCAGTGTAACAGTCAGAGCGATCATATGGGTCTGCGTGCATGTTTTGATACGTGAAGAATTTTTTTCTTCACGTCGCTGACATACTAACTATAGTAAGGACCCGAAATGGGTATCAATAGAGTTGTTTTATATACACAAAAAGATGCATGAAATTTACGTGACATGTATTGTATACATTTGCCATTTAATTGCCTTGAAATTTAAATCTCTTAAGCTAATTCCCGATAATTTATTTATATGAACGGAAGTATTTTTTCTTAGAAGTGTACAGTTACGCAAAAATATGACAGCTTGCTGTAATGGATAGAAGTGGGCCGATTATTCGTGTTACGTGCCAGTAACAGGTCGATTCTCTGCCGCCCACGAATGAAATCTATGACTATAAATTCAAGTCGTCAGTGCCTAATTGTACAATCTATTTTTTGACATGGCTATAAAGCTACGAAACAAAACTTTCTTTACTACTACTCAAAGTAGACACATGTTTTAAAAGGAAAATTCAAGGCTATACTAAATATACGAATATGGCTATGCACGTGGCTAATTGTTATCATTCGCAACGATACATTTGTTTACTTACCATATACCGTATGTTTTGAACGTTCATTCTAGAAAAATGACAACAAATATTGGAAGACAGAGGAAAATATTCTTTGCCGTCTTGAAATCGTTTTTTTACTAGTTTTTTTTAGTAGTTAGTGTTAAGGTTTATTTCTATCATAGTGGCAAACGTAGTTAGCTATGCAGAAAACAAAACAATTTTAAAATTGAAATCTATTACAGCTATCAATTAGTACTAAGTAGTGGACGAAAATTAAAGAACAGGGGTAAAAATAATTAGAATTCGTTAGCTGCAATTAGGAATTAAAAGTTTCACCAATGACCTTTATAAATGACTTAACCTTTATAAATATTTTTATGTTCTTCGACAATGTTATGTGCCATTCCGTAATAGGTCGACTACACCGCCTACGAAATCTCTGTGATTATAAGCTTGTTGTCATTGACTAATTGCGCAATCCTTGACTTGTTTGGTCGCATGTCCCGCTAAGGAACAAAGTCCCTTAACAGTGTAGGCATTTGTTATTTGTAATATCTTAATGGGATGCTCTTTTGTTAACTACTCAGCAAAACGATTTGTCTCCAAATGCCTATTGTATTCACAAACTACAACCGCAGAACGTAATTTCAAAACCAGTTTTCATAATTATTTATGTGTTTTTCTGCTGACGGATAGCTAAACACGTTTCTCATTGGATTCGCCTGCGACAAGTATACCATTTTTTATATTAAATTAAAATTCAAACTCTTTTGCTCAACGTTTACACAAAAAAGTTGTTCCTTTTAAAATCTAAGACGACCACCTGTCAGGAAATTTTATGAACGAACACACGAAGAGGCAGCCAAATAAACTTATGAGAACAGGTCTTTAATTATTTATTTAAACACCCGTACGGCTATTGCAATAATTTTAGCACAAGATAAGTTCGATATTTCTACTGTGAGATAAGCGTCAGATACTAGTAGAATATCCATTAATTACCAGGTAATCAGACAAAACACATAGCTCACACATATGTTTACTACTTGCTCATAATATTTTTCGGTGTTGTGTATTACGAATACAACAGATTAATACGGTTGCGATTCGCGAAGCCGTACGGCGGATAGGATGTCAATTAAAGGGTTTTCGATGTAAGTTTCGTGTATGGTTGTAATTTGCGAGTTAAAAAGCGGGTTTACACATCCTTTGATGCGATGTGACGTAACACGATACGACGACAGGCGTCGGTCCAACGGGCTGTGAACGCGTATCGAGTTATTGTTACGGCTTCGTGCGACGTATTTATTAGGGTTCAGTAGCTACAATTAGCGGAATATAACGCTATTGTTTCATACGATTGCCAGATATTGTTTGACAGGTGCTAGAATTCGTGTAGTTCGACCGGGAAGGTTGGTACCTTGCCCGTCGAACGGTGGTTGCCGGCTTTACTTATACACGAGGCGAACATGTCAGTCTTCAGGGATAGCGACGTCTTTGTGATCAAATTCAGGTATGATTCAATCGTACTTGTGAATGATTACTGATGACCATGGGCGGCAGTGACCACTTAACATCAGGTGGACTGCATGCTCGTTTGCTACCATTACACGATAAAAAAAATAAACGTCTTGATGGATTGTCTATTTCTGCTTTGCATGTAGGATTAGGAAAGCGATTTAATCTTTGAAAGTTTTTAAAAGTAAAAGATTGTTTACGCCACCTGCTGCGTTCTGCTTTGAAGGATTACAGAGGCGTTTCAAGTTTCAACCTTACGTTGAAAGTTAGCGACACTATTGTGGTTGGCTGGAGGTACAACTTGTGTCTATGACCTACTTGGCATAGGACTTATTAATATATTAAAATATTATGTTATAAACAAAAGTAAATTGTATATGCGCTTTTATGGACTTTATTTCATGATTACTTGTTGGAATATATAGGTTATATCAACCAATAAAAAAACCTCAATATGAAAAAAAAATTCGCGACTTCCGCGTAAGATAAGAAAAAGAGGATAACTATTCTCATATTGGTCGTAGAGTAATGTTAGATAGCTATAGCCTTCCTCAATAAATGAACTATAAGATTTTTTCAATTCGAACCAATAGTTTCTAAGATTAGCGCGTTCAACCAAATAAACTCAGCAACAAAACACGGACGACTGTCTGTGGAGAAAAAATATATCAATAAAAAAAGATATTAGGATAGATGAAACTGAATAAAAAATTAACAAATCAAAATATCGACCTGAAAAAATTTAAAGTTCATTTAGGTACGGAACACATGTACAGTGACAGACTTCTGTGGCAACAACCGGTGTATTGTTTGTTGATGTTTAACATGTTTGTTTGTCTGTTTGTGTTTACAGGACAATCAGAGCAGCAACGGCACGTTCATCAACAACAACCAGTGCTCGATATCGAAGGAGCAGGAGCCGCACGAGGTGTTCTCCGGGGACGTGGTCCAGTTCGGCATTCCCGTAGTCGAGAATGCTGGCAATTCGGAAAAGGTAACTATTCAATTTTATATGAATAAACATATCCTATATCTTAATATATAAAAATGAATGTTTGTGTGCATGTCCTTTATAGAATCGTAAACTATGCATCTGATCTTTAGCAAAGTTGTCGTGCATGAGCCCAGGATGGTTTATGAGCTGGTACAAACAATTTTCGACAGTTTATTTTAGTTGATGGTGTAGCAACGTGCGCAGGGTACAGCTAGTAGATAATAAACAATGAGATTGCATTAAGAGCCTTTAAACATAAAGGTAAACGAATGAATGACATGAAAAATTAGCTGACCTGATTTAAAAAAAACTAATCAAAACATTAATATTAAAAGAGTAATAACTGCCTAATAGGGACAACTATAACCTCTGGTAAAGATCTTCTGGGTCTGGGTTATATTAGGCGTAGTAAGCACAAATGAGCGCATTTTGTCACATACCCACATCTTCTTTTCACAAATTCCCACACTTATGTTTATTTATGCATATGAAAATGATTTATTTCGTCGTTTCTATTAGGTTAATTAGTCTGTGTAGTGATAAATACAATTTCTATTGACAACACAGAGATTGGATTTTTAGGCCCCAGTAGAGCTATACCTTAGCGCGTTCGCGCTAAGGCATGCAATAATTAAAACTTTAATTAATTGACATTGCTGAAGGTTTTGTAACATCCTATTTGATGTACATGCTGCAGATAGCAGATATTTACAAAATAATAACTCGGCTAAATAAAAAATCTTTAAAGTGAAATAAATTAAAGTAATCCATTAATTTATCAGCACACTGTATTAGTTCTATTACCTTATTATTTAAACTTTACGTTAACTTATTACATCTAGAAATATGTAAAAATGACACACAAAACTGGGTATAAAATTATGAAGGGTAGGCGGGGTGTAAAAAGCTATTAACTTACTTTATTGCATCAAGTTGTTATTTTCATTACATTCAGACCTGATATTGATCAGAATTCCATGTATTTCATGATTCAAACTAAACATTTGTGTAGTTTAGTAAGGTTAGCTTATAAATAAACAAATAAAATATTTATATATATATTGTTAACTAGCTGTGCCCGCGGCTCCGCCCGCTACCCCTCCTTTTAGGGGTTGAATTTTTATGGCCTAAAACTCGGCCGG
>DWNR01001482.1:0-14976 GCA_018250455.1 Polygonus leo
AGCTAAAATTTTAACATTAGTTAACTAACAAGTTTAATCTAATTTTAATTAAAAATTCCAAATAATAACAGTACAATAAATATCCTTAAAAATATAACATAATTTAGAGTAACATAATTATATTAGGTTGTGAACTTCGCAATAAAGTTTCGTGTTATATCACAATTAAATTAAAAATATGGACATTGTTATCCAATTCCATTGACAGGCAAAATAAAATCATTATTGTTCACGGACGATGTTCAAACAATAAATTGCACAGATATTTGCATTTTTCTCATTTATAGTTTAGGACATTAAATAATAATATGAACAACTGCCCATTGATGTTTTTAAAATACCAATAATATGAATAGGTTGGGGTAATTTTTATCTTATAAAGGCCCAAAGTAGCGTTTATATACTTAGTATTAATAGATACTTATCAGAACGATCGAATAATGTCATATGCAAGGTCACTTTAACAATATAATTTTAAGTTTTTTATTAAATGCAATCCACACATGTAATAATCGACGCTACCGAACTATTCACTCTAGACTGACCTGCCGACATGTAGCTGACAATGTTTATGTGGTGAGAGAGCTCAGATCTGAGAGGAAGTTCTCGGGGGTGAGGATGTGGGACGAGCCGATGATGACTTCCCAGTTCTTGAGGGCGGCCGTCACTTCGTACGCGCAGCGGATCTCGGAGAAGCAGATGCCTGGGAAAATAATCTCTTATTATACTGCACCATACACAAATGGTGATAAAGTTAGAAAGTTAATAGTACCAAACGTTACATGGCCTTATATCTATTTTTCAATATTTACCTCCAACTACGAAGACGATCAGACGCGGTACATTCTTGATGGTCTGCTGAGCCTTATCCTTGTGCCAGTGACCGTAACGAACACTGGAATCAGATAAAATTATGATAGTTTTACACAAAGTATATTCTAGTCTGTTCTATTTATGAAACAAAAAAGTACTAAGTTCTTTTATGCGATGCTTTTTATTTCTTATGAAAATTTTAACAATGTAACAAAATTGTTGTTTACCTAGTGGGTGCTTGGTAACCAGAAGTCTGAGCCCTTCCAGCAAGATATGGGAAATGACGCTGGTCCAGTTTGTCATCGATCGCATCCTCCATAATATCCTTTAAAGTGAAACATACATTATTTCCATACATTAGCAACAAACAATTTATAAATTCTTACCCGTAAATGTTTATCTAAAAGTTATATTTATTGATACAATATTTACTTGCATATTAACTAAATATTTACCTTGAGGACAGGGGTCCATCGAGACATTTGGTATGTTTGTTCAGTAATTCTCTCCTTTCTTGGTACTTGATATTGCTTCTTGCGGTTACCCTGCATATTTTAAAAGGTGTTAGTAATTCAACTACATAAGAATATAACTGATATTACATTTAAAAGTTCATGGAAATGCTATAGAGGGGAATAAGAATTTTAACATAAAGATTATTGGAGTTATATAGCTCAAACCTAAAATCCTGTTTATATGGATGACAATGACCTCTTATCATACGGAACGACAAGCTTAGTTGTAACTGAAATTTCATAACTTCATTATAAATGTTGTTCAAGGCAAATGATATAGTTTGTAATTGTGTTGTTTGTAAACCTTGATATACTTGATGTGGTTACTGGCTTTATGAGTAGCAACACGATTAAGTATTTTATGACTTTTTATTATCTTTATGTCCATGGTCTAAAGCTTATGGTCATAATTTAAGCTCTTATTAAAGAAGTCTTGCCTAAATGGAAAATTGTTTGTGGCAAGCACTCGAATTCGTGTCTATAATATTCGTCATTGTTCAAACATAAAAAAGCAGACAGATTAACATTGAACCTCCTCCTTTTTGAAGTTGGTTAAAAATTAATGAAATTTCTCCCGAGGTACTCCCAGAGCGCTATGCATGTCATGATCTTCAAGAAAGTGCGAAAAGTGTTCTTCTCCGAAACCAGCTATGCACTGAAGGTTTCTTTGGGTGCTTCAAATGCCCATAAGCGACGATGACTTCTTACCATCAGGTGGCTACTCTGCTTTATCACTTAGATTCAGATATATAATAAAAATAAAGATAGACATACGTCGACGCAGACGTTGATGCCGAGGTTGGCCAGGTTGAGCAGCGTCTGCTTGTCGGCCGCGTCCAGCTGCGCGTGCGACACCACCTTGTTGAGGTTGTCCTCCGATATGCCGTTCTTCGACATTATGTACAGCGCGATTATGCGCATCTTGTTGTAGTTCACCACTGTCTGTAACACAAAAGACAAGTAATCTTAGTTGTACAGTTAGACTCGAAACCTATTTACGATCTTGTCTGTAATACGAAAAAACCTAAAGACAAGTATTACTAGTATTGAATAAAAAACTACTGTTATTTGTTTAGGGTCAGTAGAACCCTAACAATAAAATTTTATTGTTTGCTACTTTTGTGCTATAACATAACAAAAAATTACCTGATCAAGGAGTACGGGAACAATGCTCCTCATATAGTCCTTAATTTTTTCGCCTTCAGCATCAGTGCCCATGGCCAAATCCTAAAAAAATAAGAAAGAATATAAAACAAAATCTAGAAAAACCAAAAATAATATTTTTTTCTATTTACAAAGTATATGTATAAGAATGAGTTCAGATCATATAAAACTTGTGACATGATGAAATCACTCATGTCATATCAATATTATAGACTAACTGATGCTAAAAACCTGAGTACATAATAGTACGTATCTATTATATCCTTATTAGACAAATTGGTGAAGTATCTTATGACTCACCTGTTCAACCTTACACAGCTTGTCCACATATCCCTGATATGCTTTCATGCAGTCTTCGGCCAGGCGCAAGTGCGTAGCATATTTCGACAGCTCCTTCTGATACTGAGGCATCTTCTTGATCATTTGAGAGAGATCGCGCATGGATTGTTTGTCACCTATTATACATAGAAAATATGAAATATGATGAGATGAACAACAATAAAATTAAAGGTATTGTTTTATAATTATAACTATTTACAGAAGTAATGTTTATTTAATTTTGATACTTTTATAAAAGCTTAAAGTTACTCACCTCCGCCCATACGCTTGGATTCCGTGAACTTCTTCAAATTCTTGGTGACAGATGTGGATACCACGGCGATATGCTGGTGACGCAGTTCAACCCACAATTCATCATTTTCATCCAACAGTACTTCTTTCATTTGGCCTTGTGATGCTTCATATCTGAAGTGAGACATATTTATAAGTTTATATTTTGTTCTTCTAATTGATCAAACTGCCCGGACTATACACACCACAAAGGTAACATTTTCTAGCGTCAGTTTCAGTGTTTCAAAATGAATGTGTACTTATAGGAACCTTAAAGGAATGTTTGGTCACCCACACCTACACACACAAACATAAAATTACTTTTCTAGCAATTATATTAGATTTAGTTGTATTAATTCAGTATTTTATTTTTATATAAAGGAAAATATTTAGGATAATTATTTTTTATAACAAAAACAAGCTGGGTCACCTGTAGACATCGTTCTCGATGGGCAGCAGGTCGTAGGCCATGGCCTGCAGCGTGAGCTCGTGCAGCAGCGGCGACACGCAGTCGAAGCCGCGGTCCAGCACCAGCAGCTGCGAGCGCGCCTTCTCCGGACCCTCGCCCATCGTCGGCTCGTCCGCCTGCGGACCAACATACGTCGTGATGACTGTATTGTTAAAGTGAAAACGTTATTTATGAATATTTTAGTTGGTATTATCGCATAAAATATATGTATACATGAAATTTATTTGAAATTTGTTAACAGTCACCAAATTTCAAACTAACTTTGGTAGGTGGTAGAAATAGTTAGTTCGACCGAGGAGGTACCACCGCCACCTTCGTAATCCTCCGTGATGCAATTCATGCGTTTAAGTTTAGAGAGACGTATTTGCCGGCTATACTTTTGAGGCGAACATCTTACTTCTCATAGGTAGCAACGCATGTGTGGTCAACTTCATCAATATCAACTTACGTAGGGAATTTTTAAGGGCGGCTGTGACCATTTACCATCACGTAGGCTGCACTCTCGTTTGCTATTTTTATACAATAAAAAAATTATATACTATTTATATATTATAAAAATATAAATTGAAATAGAGAGAAAATGTGACTGTTTATGTTGTAGACAACAGATATTCTTACAATACGCAGTTAGTGTTTCTAAAACTTAAGTTAGCATGTAAGATGCAGAAAGTACTACACTAAAATTGGTACAACTTAGAAAGTAGGCAAAAAGTTTTGCAGTTAAAAAAATATTTGCATTTGTAGTAAAGTATTTGAGTAAATAAGTTTACTTACCTTGTAAGCATCAAGTTTCTGTTGAATGAGCTGTGCGAGTTCCACATTGCGCTCCCAATCGCTAAAAGAATTCAATCGTGCATTTTAGTATATTACTAAAGTATTTTATAAAAAGCTATCGGGTGTTTACCTTACCTACGGTAACGCACTGAAGGATATTCTCCAAGTGTAGCACAAAGCGTAGCAATTTGTTCAGCAATGCGCTCCATATTGGCATTTCGTGTCTGAGCCAGCGCGGGATTGTACATGCATTGGAAGGTATCGGGCGAGTCCAAAGAAAATACCTGACATAATAAAAACGATCATTAAAATCCATACATAATTGGTGGACTAATTGCATAACAAAAATACAAAAAAAAATACAGATTAATTGAGAACCGGAAGAGGTTTTTGAAGTCAGTTAAAAATAGATATTATTTTAAGAATACTTAATTGACCACATTTTATATGTGATAAAATATTTGTGTCTACACACATTAATACAGGGATAGGGATATTCACCTGACTTTCATATGGCAAGAAAGCAATGTTGATTTCCTTCAAAGTTTTGATTTTTCTAGCCGCTGAAGACTTGCACAGTTCGTTAAACAATTCTTCAGGGCAGACTAATCAATAGCAGCATGTAAAACAATTTGATTATTGTATTTTAAATAGAATCTTTACTACTATGATGGCTCATACAAAAATAATTTAGGGCATACACATATAAAAAAACAAACCTGTTGTTCATATGGTACAAAAGCTATGTTGATTTCCTTTAATGTTTTGATATATTTGGCTACTCGACTACGAGACAATTCATCAAACAGAACATCAGGGCAAGCTGCAAAAAACGAAAATAAAAATGCCAATGCAACTAAAATTCAAAGCATGATAGAAATGGTTGTGAATAACTGAACATAAAGGGGAATTATCTATGTTTATCGTAGCTGATGAAATGTAGCTTAATAAAGATGAACATATTTTACCTTCAGTGAAAAACACATGAGCAGCTTTGTACATGATGCGATTACCAACAGAGAAATCATTGATGAGTGCTTGAACGGACTTCTCACAGGGTGTTATAAGATAAATGCCATCCATGGTGTACAATGGCTCTCTTTTCTTATGGATGTCCTCGACCACTGCAACATAGTATGACTAAGGATTATATCTTATCCAATAAATGCGTAATTGTGTATTATGTACCATTTAAGCCTCGTAAATTTATTATTATGTCATTTTGAAGATATTATTGTACTTACAGGTGATTCCTTCCGCAGAAATATCATGCATTTTACAGCATGCAGAAACCATACGCATGGAAAGTTGATCTACAATTAAGATCCGCCATTCCATGCGTTGGATCTCCTTCCCCTTGGGTCCGCGATAGCGGATCACCTCATTCATAATCTCTGTAATATTATGAATAACATTATTTAAATTCATTCATTATTCAATGAATAACAATATTTAAAGTCATTAATTAAAATAAAATATAGCCTATATTTTAAGTTGGACAAAGCTACATATCACTGTGAAATTTCATTAATTTGATCTTGTCGTTTTTGGAAATCAGCCTAGACGAACATTGTGACATGAGATTTTTATATACATATAAAGACTAACAATTCCACAGACATTGTTTACTTCTAGGGCTATATAATACAGAGTTAGAATATTAATTTTGTACAAGGAAACTCTTTAGGAAGAAAAGAATATACCTCGATAATATTTGTTTATATTCATTTCTGAATTTATTGTAAGTATATTGGTTACCAATATCTTGAAATATTGTTTGATTGAAAATGTCATGCAACAAAATATTTTATTAACAAACATTATCAATTTTTACAATCAAAACCATTTTAGTACTTTGCGTCCTTTAAGAACATTTTATAAGTATTTCTTACAAGCACACACACACATCTTCACGCCAAATCCCTAATGGGGTAGGCAGAGAGTATTGGTTGCCAAATGGCACGGTTCTGATTTTTTACAAGCATTTGTATTATATTAATTTAATATTTTGTTATTATTCAGCAACAGGATGTTCAGCAAAAGATGAACAAAATATAAATGATAAAAATACCCAATAAACTGAAATCTAATACTTCACTGAAAATCTCCAGATTTATTAGAAAAAACCCAGACAAATTTAAAACAGCTATTTTTTTTATTTATTTCAGTGTGTCACTTTTTCTTAGGACAAATGAATATTACATACATAACTAATCTGAAGATTAAGCAACTTGCCTTAGTTGCTTCATAATTAAGTAATTTGTAAAAAAAGTGTAAACTTTATTTGTATATATCTAGACTACAATATGCATGTCAATATATAGATGTGATCAATGTATTTCTGTTATTTGGTCTGTTAACAAAAACAGTCAATTATGCAATGAATACCATTATTGCTTGCTATTATTGTATAAATAATAGCTAACAAACAGTAAAATAAGCTTATTTGACATTTTAAAATACAATTGATCTGGCCTTATAGTAGATTTTCCTGCAGTCACATCTGTGATATAAAAGGTATGTAGCTAAAATTAAATAATTGTGTCATAATAAGTCATAGCTGGGAGGCATAATTAACAAGTCTAATAAACTACACTCGCTTGATACAGATTATAGCTGATATAAAAAGTTGGCCGTAATGTATGACGTACAACTCCGCCCCCACTTTATTCGGTTGACAGAAAATCAATACTCCAACCCTGAGCTTTAACTGCATTATACAATAAACTCACAGTATTTGGACTAAGATTTCTACAAAAATGTTTAGGTATTTGTTTAATGTCCTGATGTTTGAATTTCGGCCTTTCGTCCATTAACTTGCTTTGTTTACATACTGTATTCAAGCGAAATACGACTTCATCTTAGTTAGGCACTAGCGACTATTATATTGATAAGTGTTTAGTGATTTTGGAAATTACAATATAATTAATGTTTGTGTAAAATTCATAATAAAAGCCAAACCCATACAAGTTTTTAAATATTACTCATCGATAAGGTACTGTCACTAAGTTTCACAATGATTGCAATGATATGAAGTCATTTGGTGTGAAAGTTAAAGCATGAATATATGAATAATAGAAAAGGCAATTAAAATCTTCATTATAAATCCAATAAGGGCAATAAAAACATATTTAAAATAATATTTTTTACTTACTTTGCCCGACAAGTGCTTTCAGAGCCATCTTGAACCACAAACTAATTTTACTTTTTTAAAGTGCTAGACTCGGTGGTCTTAGTGATTCCGAATTATGTCACACCACAGCCTACTAAGAGGATATACGAGAAACTGACAGGTCGTAACAGACAGACAGAGATAATTAATATACACTAAACAATTAGATTTTAGGATAACATGAAATAAAGGGAATGAAAAAAATACATAAATCATGTATAGCTAACGCGGAGATGTTCTTTTTATGTCAATGTTACGAACAAATCCTAGGCCACAATGATATTCAGTCATGTCTAGCGTCATTTCATTATTCTTGTCTATGGCCAATGATAGCGTTAATAAAGTAATGAAATATTGGGGACGTATTTATAATTTTTTGAAGTTATTTTCTATAGGTTAGTTATTACTAAGAGTAGGTTAGTATTATTTATATCGAACTAATGTAATAATTCTGTTATTATTGCATATGTTGCCAGATCTAAAATTGCATTTATGATAACGTTGCGCGCGCATTTGATAATATGAATGATAAGGAGGCGGGTCAATACAAAACGATAGAGAAGAAACATACAGCTTTTTCATTCGGACATCATAGAGCATTGGGCAAAACAGAATGCGACAACCAACCAATTCATTTGGTTCAGTTTTTTATAAGCTCGTCTGTAGGATGGGTGTATAAATCTTCAGCGAAGTGTTGTTATCACGTGCGCGGGTTAATAAAAATTTTCAAAAGTTTTTTTATTTATTTGATATTAACGTCAAAGCATATTATTGCAATGAGAAAAATATCTTATATAAAGTAGAAAAGTTTAGTCCGTGTTGTAGTTTTAAAATACTTTGTTTTAAATATCAGGTAACTATTTTATTTATCATGTTGGACAAATTTTTCGCTGTTTTAAATATTTTTTTATAAGTAACTACTAGTATATTAATGAAATTGAATTATTTAAATTACCCACTTGTTGAATACATGTATTAGATACTAAAAGTACCCTACCGATTTTTACTACAGTACCGTTTCATTATTTTGTACTATTTTTTTATTTACTGTAAAGTTTACAATAATTTCATATTAAAAATATTATTTTAAAATTATAATTTAATTTAATTTAGTTAATACAATTGCGGGTCTCATGTACCTTATATATGGTAATTAATTATAAGTTTTGGGTTTTAGTTTCTATAGAGAAGAGATATATTTAATTAATGTATCAATGTTCCCGCTTATGATAAATTGTTAGTGTTAAAACCCAATAGTAGGTATACGAACCTCATATAGATGCATTAGTGACTTTCCTGATGTTGTAAATGTCTACAGAAAACAGTGAATGAATATTTACATTCCATCAGGTGGCCCGCAAACTTTATTGTTAAGTTTATTAAATTATAAAGAACATAATTATTATCGGCATTTATGGTTTCCACAACAACGGCGTATGTTGGTTGTTGGTTGCTATGGTGTATATAAAATGACATTTTTCGGCCTTATGCAGAGATTTTGAAATAGAATCAGAGAAAATGAGTAGTATAAGTACCTATATTAAGAGTTTGCTATCAGATTATGTAAAACACATAACGAAGTAGATTAGCTTAGATTTGAAAACTAATGTTGTTGGATGCGCGTAATATGTACCTATAAAAAATTTGTGTACAAATTATCTTTAGATTAAGCCGAAGTGAACAGCCCTATAAGTTAGTAAATCTATTGATCTTAGTATCGATGTAGCAGGTAGCCAGTAAGTATTCAATGATTAACATAGTTGTCTTTTTATCGGCAGTTGGTGAAAGTGAGGTGCGGCGGCGGAGTCGCCAAGTGTTGTGTACTAGCGTGGTTCCGTACGTCCGATTCTTTAGTTTACTAGTAGATTGGTGTACTGTGAAATGTGAAGTGATGTACCGAGGTAGTGCCGAGTACGGAGTTGCTGTTTGATGTTGTAACAAGTTCATTCAAGATGAGGAGCGATGATACGACGATCGTGATCCCTTATCCATGTCGCGCGGAGGGCTGGCTCGATAGATGTGGTAAGTCTAATTAGTTTAGCAGCTAATTATATTTTTAGCAATTTACTTGCAATATTGTTCGGTACGTACTGAAATTTAAAATGTTTACAGTTCGCGTGAACAATTCCGTTGAATTGCTATTTTTATGCTAACACCGGCGAGCTATTTGGGCCGATTTACGTAAGTGCTCAATGAGTGTCATGACACTGCATGTAACTGAGCACTAGAGGTTGAATTCTTAAACTTAGGAAACAGTGTCCTTACTATGCGTTATTATTATAAGACAGTCGACCAATTTGCGTTTGATATTATATAAATAGATACATATCGGTTTATTTATTTAATCGTGACAAGCTGGTAATAATCTCATACTAAAGATGATGTTTGAATAAATTTTACTTGTAAACATTTAAAAAATTCGCCATAACTTCAGCCTAACCCATTAACACGTGGACCTAGTAGCGGAGTATAGGTGTTAGTTTCACAGAACAAGTAAATGTATTCGGTCTATACCTACCTAAGCTTTGCGCAGTACCTACCGAACTAACACATCTGAGTAATGTTTTCAAGAATATCACGAATAGGTAACATAACTATTTAGTTTACGTTCCGAATTTCCTGAGATAAAATGTTTTACAAACAAGCTAACATAACATAACTTCTTACCTTCTTAGTAAAGATTAGTGATGAGAGGAAGACCTTCCTAAGAAATATTAATCCTGACCGATGTTGAGAACAAGAATGATTATAATTATTTAGTGCCTAAAACACGTTGACGAGTACAATGGGAATACTGTTATTTACAGTGTGAATCATGTGTGCCACGAATTGATTTTGATTTGTTACGATTGCGTGATTGTGTTTAATTGTAGAATTGCTCAATGATGGGAACTTCGCCTTCTACGGCCACCATAAAATTTCAAGCAATTAAAACGGTGAGCTGTCGACTTTGGCCTGGCTCCCGTTATTTGTAGTAGGTTTTTTATTATAACAGAAGCGATAAGGCCGATGGACCATCTGATTAAAGGTATGACCGTCACAATTGCAAAGATGCAGAATTTTCATTGCTGACTTTTGCATCTTCTTTGTAGATCCGAAATTAAATACCTATATTATACTTTTTCTGTTTCTGCCTTAGCTACTATTTCTGTTTATTACACAAATTTGTCATCTATTTTAAATTTGTAATACATTTTGTGACCTGTTGGGACTTTTATATCTGGACAAAAGGTATTATGCTTTACTGACAAAGCTTCATGATGTTTGGATAAATTGAGTGGAGTGAGAGTGAAGGGGTGAAAGCGTAACAAACAAACTCACATTCGCATTTACAATATTAGTTAGGGTTTAGTTTCTGTAGAACAACAATCTGTTTATTGTATTTTTGTTTTTAGGTTACCTGACATTTCTTCCGAAACCATAGACGACCAAATAGAATCCTCACTATTTTGCATTCAATTATATATCTTCAATAGCACACCTTAAATGCCATAGATACATCGTCTGCTCAATTGCATTAAATGGTGCAGATGCAGAACAATCTTTTTGCAGGTAGACTTCATTAGAAAATGTTTGTTATATACCTACGAATACTAGTTGTGATCGAATCGACATCGTAAGCACTATCAACAGTTTCTAGGAACTATTTAATAGAATGAAAAATATACGAAGTATAACGCTAGCGCATATATTCGATCCCCGAGTATTTCCTTATTACGATATTGTTCTTTAATATTGTAAGTATCTACAATCTACATCATAATTATTATAAAGTACTAGCTGACCCGACCGGCGTTGTCCTGTCTTATGGCTATGGTTACAATAGAAAAGTTAATATGATCGTTAAGATTTTTTGAATTTTCTAGTTTTTCCTTAGTAAGAACCATGTTCTGGCAATAAAAAACAAAACAAAACAAACGATTAGCGAAATCCAGCCGTTCACGCGTGATGCCATGACCAAGAATTCATTTATATATATATATATAAAAGATAGAAGATAGATTATAAATAGTTACTCAGGCTGCAGCCCCTTTATACCTAATTACATACCTACATATTAATCGACTCGAGTAGCTGTATCGATCATGCTTATTTATACGACTCTCACCTCCACCTGAGCCTTACAATTATAGAATAGGTGGATTGGTAATCAATACATACTTTTATTCTATTTTATTTTTACGAAGTAACACTGTATACAATAATTATTTTGTTTTATACACGATATTATTATAATATATGTATATATGGACAACGGCCGCGACTTCGTTCACATAAAATTAAGGTAGATATAGTCCTATTATTAATAAGACTAATATGTATTGTATTTTGTTTACAACTTGAATTAAAAATTGTATATGATGACACGTTTGCATTGATTTTTGATTAAGGTTTCTCAATTATCTGGAGTTGTCAAATATTTATTTTAGGGGTAAAATTTTCAAAAACAACAAACACGTACCTATTCATTTCTTTCTAGCCGTGATCAAAGTGTCATGTTTCTATCTAAATTATCAGATTTTCATACAAATTTTCCAATCTTTTTACAGCCCCTAAAGGGTAGATTTTTCATTATTCTATTTTTCATTATTAAACTAAAACAAAGATTCATGCACCTGAAGTAATAATGAGTTAGTCGATGTGGATGAGTTAGGCATCTTTTTGCACAGATACATATACATAGTTTATTGTTTAAGGGTTGATAAGGGTTGTAATTTTAAAAATAAATCATTTTAAATAAAGTAACACTTCAGATTACGTATATTTCGGAACAGAAAAAACAATTACGTTATGCGCCTATATAGAAGTTACTAATCCTTTACTGTCACTTTAGGGTAGAAAGTAAAAAATAAAAATAAACTCAAAGATTCCTTTACATACATACATACATAGATACCGGTCAAGCTAATTAGGTTGTAAGGATTGCATATGTAAGGATCTGTTTCAGGATTTTAAGCAGATTACCACTTGAAAATCTACTGTTTTATTATAGGGAAAGATAACATTTTAATTCCTGTTCCTACATTTAAATGTCCAGGGAGGCACCATCGCACTCCTCATAATCCTCCGTGAAGCAATTTACTGTGTTTCGTTTTGTGGACCGTTTGCTCGTTTGCTACATTTATACTAAAAAAAAAACTTATTTAAGAGGTAATTAATTTCCTAAATAAAAAATAATAATATCAATAATTTGTCGAGAAAACTCGTTACATTCCAAAAGCGTGCGAAAAGCTGATTAGGTTATTCTAATTAGCTTATTCTAATCGCAAAACCTACACCGGACCTTTTATCGTCAAGAGAGCAGGTTGCCCGTCCGCGTGTGCCCTACTTAGAGTGAAAACTATGCGGTGTTGTGGTTTCTATCGAGTTTCGGTCCACCAAGCTGGGCCTGATCGTATCGCTTTCTAGTTAATCAAGGGTCCTGAGAGAAAAACTACGAGTGTGTTACCTACGTGAGGAAAGTGCACTATTGTGGTGCGCTAAATGTATGCATCAATATAATATAACGCGTAAGCTTATTCGGTGTTGGGGATGCGTTTTCAATTTGGTTCTAATTAAATTATTTGTTGAAAACATGCGGAAAAAAGAAATGATGCTTTTTTATTCAATTACTTTTGGTAAAACCTTGTACAATTGGTAAAGATTCAGACAGTACGTACCAATGTCTTACTTGTAATTTCCATAATCATCATAATATTTTAAGAGTTTGTTACTGACTACAATTAAATAGAAACAAATATTATCGGCTGGATATATATAATCTAAGTTTAAGCTCATAAATGTTTGCAACTTTGACCGCCCGCTTAACTGTTTCCTTGAGGTCTATAGGTCTATCAAACGTGTTCTATTTCTCACGCTGTCTCTTTTCCATTTAATACTAGTTATTCCATTTAATACATATGTGCTATACCAATTAAAATTTACACGTACTTAGCCATAATCAAAAGTTAGCAATAAACATGAAATTGAATTTGCTCGCATAGTACACTTATTAGTCTTCTAATCTAAATATTTGACGTAGGTGTATCATTTACTTTTGTATTCTCGTATAAAATTTTGTGCTTATACAAAACAGACTTATCTAATGAAGTGGAACGTAATAGTACATATTCTATCTACTCAGTGTAAAGGGGGATCTAATGACGTCTTTCAGCAACTGATTTAACATTGAATCGGAGTCTGTAATCTGGTGTTCGTGCAACCCAATTATTTAAGAGGTCAACTATTCACTGCTAGCACATCGTTAACGCTGGATCTTTGTATTATGTGTGTACTGTTGATTTTGTAATTTTATCATTTTAAAGTCGCCTTCTCTCAGTGATAGCCTCGTGTCTAAGATTCCGACCTCTCACGCAAGGAGTCGGGGTTGGAATTCGTTTGGAACACCCACCTCTTGATTTATCAAAGTTCGTGCGTATTACAATTTAACTATTACCTACATGATTTTCGGTGAAGGATAACATGAGGAAACCTACATATCTTAGGCATGACAAGATCCATCAAGGATATGTGAAGAGTACCAAGTCACATTTGCTAAAAGAACAGTGAGGATTGGGGCAATATACCCGAGTTTTCGCTTTTTTAATGTTTGGATCTTTTTTGAAAACACGTCACTTGCTGAATAAAAGAGCGTGAAAGCAAAGATAGAGATTTTACTATGAAATATAATAAAAAAGGAGGAAAAATAATTTGATGTATTGATGATTTATTGATTGATTACATTTTAATAGAGCGAAAACGTATCATTATCTAGTCCGTCTAGTAATAGTAATCAGCCTTGTTATTTAATATATACATTTTTACAAATTTAATCGAAAGTAATCGTACTATGATATGTCTATTAATTATGAATCTGTTCTAGAAAAGTGCAAGTGAATCGCGGCTATCAACGTATTTATTGGTTAATATAATGCTCAGATTTAATGTATTTTGTGTTTTGCATAAAATTATTACGTACAGGAATAATTAATCATTAGTACGGGCCATTGCATATCTAGCGATGGCATGCGTAGTCATGCGAGACATGCTTGCATATTTATGCCCATTCTTTTTTATACCTCTATCGATTCGAGAGTAATTATATTCTTAAACTTTTTCTTCGACCTGCAATTGGAAACTTGCAAATTGACTTATTAGATGCAGTAACATTGATATTAAAATCTCTGTTTATAGTCAGCACCTGTTAGGCACATAGGAGAATAGAGAACGCATGACTAACTCTTGGGACACATTCGTATTAATACAAACAGTCGATCGGAATAAATTAACTATATTACTATTGTGTGATATTTTATTGTCATGATCCACGAAACAGATCCTGCTTTCGTAAATCCGTGATGTCACGTTTCCAGTTACACGACGGAAAGCTGCGAGCGACATGCCTGGACTTTTAAAACACTGCAAATGAGGAAAACAATGTTAGTAGGGTAACGTTTCGTGAGTTCCTCTGTACAGATACG
>DWNR01001483.1:0-14975 GCA_018250455.1 Polygonus leo
AGCACTAAGAAAGGATTTTTCGAAATTCTACCCTCAAGGGGTTTTCGACTTCTATGCGGACGAAGTCGCTGGCAAAACCTAGTCATTAATAATTTCGCTTGCTATTAGAGGATACATTAATTATTTTTTAATAATATATGTCAGGTCTTATTTAAAAATATATTGTGCCACAAATACTTTCTCGTACTCGTACAATACTTTAGTCTCCTACAGTATGGATTGGTGATAGTGCGTACTGGTAGAGGAAAATCATGTTGAATGTATCCTATTTGGTTGTTAACAAAAACTTCGAGAAACAGATAAGATTTCCGCCTCAGATTGTCTCAACTTTTATAACGGGATGGGGGTTTTAAGCAATGTATAAAGAGAGCCACTTAACTTGACCTCAGTTTTCAGTGGAGCGATTCTTTGGTTGGTTCTTTGAGGCTCTCTTTCTTTAAATGTGTGGTTAAGATGGGTTTAAAATACGGACTTAATATCACGTATGAAAATGTTTGACAAGTTCTAAGTTTCTTGTACACAGAATTGGGATGTGAGTATTAGATGGGCGTCTAACATAAAACTACCACAACTAATGTAAAACAGATAAACATTAACGCTTATGGCTTATTGTCTTTAACCAACCTTAAATATACGTCTCAAATAAAGTATCTATGTTAAAATAAATTTCTATTTGTAAACTATTCATACATTTGAAGTTCTACCACATTGGTGCCATAGAAAATACAACTAACGGTCTCTAGGTGTATGTAACACCTAGACAACAGAACCTAGACAGTGATTTAAAAAATAGTGTAATATTAAAATATTGATTATATTGTTGCAGCCTATCGTCTACGAAGGTCAAGACAAGAATCCGGAGATGTGCAGGGTCTTACTTACGCATGAGGTTATGTGCAGGTGCAGTATATCTATACCTTAGTACCTACTCACTATATTTTGTTGTGAAGAATTTAATTACTTAATATTCGTTTAAAAGAATAAATAAAAAAATCCAGCTAATTAGGAGTTAGGTACTATATGAATGTGTATTATTATGTATAGATATGTAAAAGTATGTTTTTTTACTTACTGCCTCAAAATATTGTTACATTTCAAAGAATTGTTATAACAGTTTTTTTGACATTATACCAGAATTCATAGAAGTGGCTCAAAGTTAATTTATCATAAATGTCAAATCCCCAAAGGTTGCCAGTCATCTTTCCAAACATTGCTATAGATACATCCAAATGTTTGTAAGGAGTCACAATACAAATAACCATCCATATTTTTGATACTTACATACTTTTGGCAATGTAAGCTACTGACATTAGAATGTATCTGTATTGACATAAATATATATTTTTAATTGAAGCTAACTGAGATGCTGAGTTGAGATGAGATTAAAACCCACTAAATGTGAAATGTAAGTTACAGACCTACCTAAAAATCCATAGAAAATGCTGAATCTGGCCTATTTAACCAAGCCAACCAAGCTATCTGAGATAAATGATCTTCTTTTCCTCTTAATTAATTGAACGACGGACGACTGTTATTTTAAAGCCTAATTTTGTGCAAAGACAGGATAAACCAGGTGACGTAAAAACATTGAACGTTGATGTTGTTTAAAAATACCAACATGTGACAAATAAATTTTGATGATGAAGATATTATGTTTATTTTGCTAAGTCCTACTGTTATCTAAGTAAGACCTCTTGCAGAAACACAAATATGTGTACCTAATGTAGGTATGGACGCTCCCAGCCCTAGGCAATAGATAACTTGGTAAGCCTCATACAAGTTGCTATTAGATATACTGAAAGTATAAGGTCATTCAGCAAAGTAAAACGCTTGACAGATACCTATCGATAATATATTTTAGTGAAGGATGTAAGTAACAATACAATAGTTAGGTACTTAATTATAGATAGGTATCTATTTTTACGATAAGGTTATCGTAAAAAGTCCTCAATTAACCTATTGGTTAAAATACTTTTACACATTACATGTATACCAAAACATGAACGTTACACGTAATTTTGTTCGACTCTAATTCGCAAACAAAGACATTAATTTGCGAAATCCCATTCGAGGTGTATCAGTGTACCGTAATTGCTTACTTGGTACAGAAACGACCGACAAGAAGTGAACGTCCTTATTAATTTAACCATTTGTTTGGGGTGGTTTTTCCGGTCGTAACAGTGGTACTCGTCTCGCCACTGTGTCAATGTGTTTGTGTTTAGAGACACGGGTGTGTCTGTGTGAGCAATTAAAATTTTATTCCACCTTAGACGCAATATCCCTGTTGCATGCAGCGCGATATGTGCATCTCCCTCGCACGTCTTCAGGGGAGGAGTCTCGGGGGAGTCTGTCCTTTCAATGTCTTTGCCCTTTGCGTCAAGGAGCCGCGATAGGGCGCGTGCAGCGAACGGCAACTTAATGTGGAAGCGGCTTCGCTTTTTTTATTTGTGGCAAAACTAAAATAATGTTCAATACCAGTGGGTATATAATTTAAAGTACATATATATAGTGTGTAAACTAAGTTTTAAAAATATATTTTTTAAACATCATTGAGAATATTATGTACTCATCGACTATCATATTAACTATCCAACAGTGTGATTCTGATAAGAGGTACAGAAAAAATATTTCAAATATGTAGGTACTAGAACATTTTTGTTGAAAAACAATACATGCAATAATTTTCTTTTTATGTAAAATTGCCTAATAATTAATAATAATCAATACAACACGATAACACAGTTTAAGAAAAACTATTTATCGATTTGTAAGAAATAAATTATAATAAAATATGAGTTTTTTGACGTCCGATCGCTAAAACTAAATTTTGCTTTCAGTCGGTGTTGTGATAAGAAGAGTTGTGGAAATAGAAACGAGACACCATCAGACCCTGTCATCATAGACCGGTGAGTGAGATTTTACAATCTTTATCTATTATAAAAGTAAAGAAAAACATTATTAAACATGATAGTAAACAGATTGCAATGTAGTCATTTATCTGCCACCGATGTGACAACATTTAAGGACGAATTTTACCACGGGGCTGTTAGGGGCGAATATAAATTATTTTATACAAAAAGAATTATCGTCATTGAAATTTTAGTATTGATAAAATTTCTTTAACTTTGTTATATTTATCCAATAAAATTTTAGTTATCTATGTGCTACTTAGTTCCAAACTCAATATATTGGTCATTGTTACTTAACTTAAGACAACTAATAAATAATTGAAATGCTTCCTCAAAAAACATGTAAGCAACTATATGCACCTGAATACAAAGAACTTTAAATTTAATTAATTTTATCCGTGATGATAGCACTCTCAAAGAATATTTAATGCAGCAGACATTTTGTGACAAAAAAGTGTAGGTGGCACTTTTGTTTCGTATTTTTCCATTTAAAACGATTCATCAGACCACAATGACGGCAATCTGAAAACTTTGCCGCGGCAAATGCATTTTCGCGATACGAAAACTTTTGAGATTTTTCGTCTGTATCGCGAATTTTTATGTCCCGACTTTTGACTTGGAAAATAAAACGTTTAGTGAGTGAAATTATAACTATGCAGCCAAAATAATTTATATGAGTCTGTGTTTAGTTAGGAATTCTTACAAAAAATATGTACCAGTTTTTTGCTAATCATTTTTAAAAATCAGAAGTGCCTGGGGTTCGAATCCATAATCTTAGCACGAGCCACTTCTACGTTCTCGTATTTTCAACGTTCACATTAGCTTCACTGCTTATCAAGACTTTTTTATTTATTTGTTGTTTTTTAATAAACATATGACCATACTATCAGATATTCTATGCACTTACACGTTGTACGAGCAAAAATTGTACAGCGCCATTGTTTTCCGAAAATAAAACGAAACCCACAAACAACACTTCTCGATAACAAAGAATCGATTGCACAACAACGGGGCAAGGCCAAAATTGCCTGATTTACCATCTCACGCTGAGTCATTCATCCAGATTCGATATAAAGAGCCAGGAGGTACGGGGGCTAATCAGGCTGACAAATATCGAAATTTCAATAGAGCCGATACGAAGCACTATCCGTAGGTGAGGGGTTCGGTCGTGGTGCTTTTATTTTCGATCCTTTTTCGGGAATTCAATTGAGATAGGCGTCTCCCGTTTCGAACGTCGTTCGATATTTGCAATTTAGGGTTGAGATATAATTGAACGACGGAATCAGAACGGAGATGTAGTTGCTGAATTGTTATGTCAGCTCAGTTTAATTCGAAAATATCTAAGTATTACATGGAAAACTGCTTGATTTTACTATCGTATTAGATATTAAATTTAAACGGCTTTATATATATACTTAAGCAAGTATTCTGTTCTTTGTTGAGTTCGAACTAATTAATGAAATCTATACAAAATTTGAAACAACTTCGTCACTCTTAATGCCAAATTCCTGGATATGTGCTAAGCGGACCATACATGATTTAAAGTTAATAAGTGTAAGTAATATGAAACGATATCTGCCAACCCTAGCCACCCACACGTCGGTTTGTAATTCGCTCGATTCAAATTTTTTGTACCTTGGAAACAAAAAAAATTCAATGACGGCCTTTGTGCTCCAACTTTCCTTTGCTTTTCGACGGGGTGTGAAGTTGATCCTCAAAATTCGTAACCGCGAATAAACTTGTGATTTTCAGCTTTGATGTGTCCAAATTAAACCGTGCTTTTGCGTGTGAAGTTGGCGTTCGTTATTAGAAACTGAAATTTTCAAAAAGGTTTGTCCATGAATATTTATAGCAAAATTGCCAACACGTAAAGCCATCGATTGCGTCATTCATGTGAAATATTTTAAGATACAAAAACATGAGATCACAGCCCTTTGTTCTTTGGTTACTGCACAAATAATAATTGACAAATTTTCATGTACCTATATATAGCTGTAACAGACAGTCAGAAATCATTGGTTTCAGCAGAAACAGGAAAGTCCAATTAAACGCCACTTCAGGGAGGACCACGACCAGCAATGTACTTCTAAAACGTACATAATATAAACTACAGAATAAAAAAGAGACGTAGCTTAATATAATTAAGTGATTCTCCAATATGAAAAGTAACGATAAAATTAAGTATTTACACGGGGAATAAATATAATCAATTTGTAGAGCTAGTGTAGGGGTATTGTTGTAGGTTTTAAGTGAGAAGTGTGGTTGGCGGCTACACATACTCGTACGAAGCAAATTTTAAGTCGCTATTGATAGCATAACATCTGAAACCAACCTCTAATCAGGTACAATTCAGTCATACTTGGGATTGTTTACAAACATAGGCGACAGTAACCACATACTACACATACATAGATGAAGGTAGGCTACATGCTTTTTACTACCTTATACAACCAAGTTAAGTAATGTGATACGAGTAGCTAATATGCATGACAATTTGTTAATTGTCACAAGTCAGTTCGGGCCGGCGATAATCCATCAAGCCATTCACACGACCCACGACCTCACCCACAGTCTACTCGCGAACTAATGCGATAATTGAAATTGTGCAATTGCGTGCGAAACGCTCAACCGAATTATCTTTATAAGTTCATATTAGAATATGGAAATGATAGCCACGTTGTCGTGGATATTATAAATAGAATGAATGAGCGCTAAAATGAATGGGTAATAGTCAGACTTGCTTTTTATGAAAAACTAGCTGACCTGACGAACTGATACAGTATATTTTTTCCTTTTTTGCAACAATTTTCGTCGATACTCATATTGGCCGTAGCGTGATGTTAAATAGCCTATAAGTTAAATAACCTTCAATAATTAGTAGTTCCTGAGATTAGCGCGTTCAAACAAACAAATCAGTGTCATAATATTAGTAAAGACGAAGCATTTCATAATTCTGTATTAGTAACTGTGTTACTGTGCCATTATTGAGTATTGAGTATCTGTTCACTGGTCGAGTATGAATAGACCTTAAAGGGTGTGGTATATATATTTTTCTTTAAATCATACTCGAGACAGCTTGGTTACACCTCAGCACGATGAGGTCACCATACGAGTATTATGGTCACCATACGAGGAGAGAGGAGGATGCATTTTATATATACCTTCTATGGAATAGGCAGACTTAGGAGGTAAATTTAACATTGATAATAGACGTTTTATACGATATTTGTATGATTTCTACATTCGGCGTAAAAATTTGGTTATTTCTACAAACCCCTTGCTCATGCAATGTAATTGAGTATACGATAATTGAAATTGTGCAATTGCGTGCAAAAAGCCCAGCACCGAATTCATTACGTTCGCGTTTTTGCAATTCGTTTTTTTCCTTTTTTTGCACACTGTCGCCGGCTGAAATGATAGCTTTTGGCTGATAGTCTAATTATTTTCAACGTGTGTTGTTACTGTCCATTTAGTAAACAGCTGCATGCATTTTTGTGCAATGCAATTTTTGTTTTGTTTTTCCTCTGAGTAGGTGATATAGGGTGCGTCGAACGAAGTTCTTTTTGTATCTTTAGTTATTTCATAACTTAAAAGTTTTAAGATATGTAATAAATTTTTCTTGATAAAGATAGTAAAAGTAATCCACCCAAACTGGTCGGTTAATTAGATAATACAAAGAGCCAAATCATTATTTTCTGTCCACTGATAAAAAAAATCTCTTAAAAGAATAAAAATAAAAGACAAACCAAACACATTGACACGTTAAAAGAAGATAAGGATATCTGTCGATGCAATCTAAGCGAAAGAGTGAAACCGCCAAGCGAAAGCGTTTGAGTATCGATAACACGTCGAATAACTGACGCTACGGTAAAAGCAGGCAACAATCCAGAACCCTTCGAATCAGCAGCAATTTGTTAAGTGGATTTTTGCCCGAGACACGCTCGCGGCTCGATGCGCTCCTGTACACAATTTCATTATCTCTGCCCGCCTGCCCAGGGCCGACTGTACTATTAACTTACGATGTATCCAGCTACGGAACTTTTTTGAAGTATTTTTCAATATTTTCATTTCAAACATTTTCTTGATTTTTTTGGTTTGATAGCTATTCCTAATTTGCGGTTTTGTTTTAATCTGTGTATCACGATTCTACTATCATCTTCTGAGGCTTCTTGTAGTTTCCTTTATTAAAGTATATCTTGCACTGGGTCACTGATGTAAGTGTTGCTGCAAGCATTGCAGTTATTGCTACTTTTAGATTTTATAGCAAGTTATTAGAATTTGGCCTGTCATGCTAGTCCAACAATAAAGAAGTATATTACGAAACCCCCAAAATTGTTTTTTTTTTCCATACATAAATATTGTTACTTATTATTTTGATAAAGATACATTTTGTGAACTTAAACCTATCAATTAAAAACATGGCCAGACGAGTGAATAACAATCCAAATCATTCCTGTTATAAGTGGGTACCTACGCTCAGCAGTGGAATCCAAGTAGGATTGGAGACATATTTAAGCTCACAGACTGGTGTATGTTTATTAGCCTTAGCCTTATGACATTATCAACTACATTGTTGCAGACTGCTAGACCCTGTTTTTGCAAGGTAAAAAAAAAACGTGTTGATAATGTTTTTCAATCTCACTGCAGGAATTCATAGCAAGGACTCATTTAACACTAGCTGAATGTTTGTCGCGTACACTGTCATAAAAAATAGATACGTCCCCCTTTGAAATTGTTTTAATATACGTACAACTATTACCGTATCAATAGGGTGCAGGTACTTTAGAAAATGGACTTTCGAAATCAATTCGTACCCACGCAATCTGTCCCCTCTACGCAATCACTTAAGGATTTTATGAAGCGTAATGATTAAGATGTTTTGTCGTACTAGAATTTAAAACGATTTAGTACTGAAGGGTCCGTGGGAGTCACTCGTATTAAACTATACGGATGCTAAACATATTGTGACAGGAATAGCTATTAAAGGATTAAAAAGTGTTTTCGTTGTTCATTCATTTTAGGGGTACTTATTCGATTGAGGTTTATTTACGATTTGATAAGGGGCGTATTTCAACTATTTTCTATGAGGTAAACTTCAAATGGTTTTAAATTAATCACGCAAATATTCAAATGATGAAATCTTGAGACAATCTTAGCAAAATCTTGTAATATAAAATCTAAGACTCAAGTTCATATAGAATTTAAACAAAAATAGAAAAAAGGGCGAAAGCAATCTCTCCGACATATGGCTGATATCTATATTACAATGGGATTTTTACACCCTATTTCGGATGCGACAAAATCGAATCCCAATTTGATACGGCCCTCATGCTTGCTACTTGGTAAACATATTTTAGGCGTGGTTACTCCTGGACGTGTAGGGTATGTTTTAATGTTAGCGGAAATAAGACTAAGAATAAAACTCTCTGCATCTCTGGTCCAGATTCCTAATCTTTCATCCTCTCAGTGTCTATATATATGACTAGTGGTATTTCGAATTCACTACGTTAGACATTTTTTAAAATAACAGTACACATGTATAGAATCTCATAATTTGGAATAATATAGATTTTTTACATTATTTTTTAATGCAATTTATTGTGGCATCCAGTATAATATACTTAATCGGTGTGATATATTGGGTGCCACAGTCCACCGGCATAGTGACATAGTGCCATAAGCAAATTCCATTATCGTAATAGTACTCATCTCCCATTAATACTTTAAACTTGAGAGTAAATTATTTTGTGTGTAAGCAATGTATTTAAGTTTCAATTCTATAGTATCACTTTGGAAACTACACCAACAGAAACAACACAAATCAACATTAAAATTTTAGTTTGATTGTCTACTAATGCTATTTAAAATTCATTTGCAAGCCTAAACTCTAATTTCACGTTGGGGAAACATTTTGTTTTAAAGCGTGGTTCCTCCGCCTGCAGTTTTCCGGTAATTTTCGGTCCCGTGAACATTGGTAGGAGCGAATCACGGCTATTATATTATCTCATTAGATACGCCGCGGCGCCGCGCGCCTCTCTTTTCTTTTCGCCAAATAAATTCGTTTCTGAGCGGCTGATTTCTCTATTACGGTTTTTTGAGATACCTTTCTAGTTTAGGCAGAAGAAATACTGATGTGGTTTATATTTCTACGGATGCTTATAAGACTGTTTTGTATTTAATTCACTTATATAAAACGTATATTAAGATTACTAAAACGAATGTTAACAATAAAATTAAAATTTACAATAAAAGGAAGGTAAAATTAACATAGCATAGGTGGTATAAGACTAATTCGTCTTAATACCTCATTGTATAATTAAATATTTTAAAGAAAGTTTAAAGTTATTTAAAGTTATGGTTGCTAAAAATAAGTGTGCAATAAAGTTAGTGTTAACGGCAAACGATAAATTCATATTACAAATAGTTTGCAAATATAAGTTTGTTGGTGCGCGACCTCTGAACGGCCGAGTTTGCAGTTACGCTGCGAAAGTTTCGATAACTTCATAAGTCTCTTTATTAATAGCTTTACAGTCTCTTTCATTGGAGTAAGAACATACGAATTAAGGGATAACTGTAATTTTAAAAGTTACCACGTCGACACTTTGAACAAAAAATAAAATCTACTGTAATATGTAGCTAACCCGTTTAATACAAGAAATGTTACAAATTACGTAGATCTGTGTTAAAAGCGACGCAACAAAAGATTCCGACACACTTACAGCATAATGTAAACCAAAAAAGAAAACTGGTCCCAAAAGCGTACCCTGGGGAAGGCCGCGCGCTTCGCTCCGGCCCGATACAGACACGACGACTGGTGATTAGGCTTCTTATCCATGAGATAGCGACAGAAACTGTGCAAGACTTAACAACTAGGACCGTTTTCTTATTCCCTCCGACCAGGCATTTTCTTGTGCCGACTTATCTAATGTCACTGTTCAGTTAAAATTTCTATGTAATATTACCGACTAACTTTTGAGTTTTGTGAATTTCCTCACTATTAAAAAGACCCAGTAGCATAAGCACTCCCATAGAATATCTTGTTACATTACGTCGTAATAAGTATGTATGATGTATAAATCAAAGCAGTAGCGCAGTAATGAGACGTCTCATTTCTGATTTATATCGGCGTACTCGCTAGTAGGTACCCTCTGATATTTCTACTCGATAAGTCCGGGTGATGATCGTAAATTGAAATATGATAGACTCTCAGTAATAAGCTTCGGTAATCGCATCGACCCTTCGATTCGAATAGACCTCTGACTGTGAGGGATATTTTTTTAAATTTTAGTATAATTTTATAATTTGTGTTAATGAAGTCTTGTTTATGGAAGCGTTTTAAAAAGTTTTAACCTAAATCTGATTTTAAACAAAATAGTTTCTCCTTTTTAAGTTTTCTTTGAATCTACTTTTATCATGTACAAGTCTTCTATCTCAATTTCGACCTCATTCCCGATTCCAATACGTGATTCGTCGGTTCGGAAATTATTCGGTGAAAATTCACCATCTCGTTAGAATGTGCGATCCGGTCGGGCGAGGCGAGCCAACCGCTTGATAAATTGTCTGGAATAATAATGATGAATTGCAACTAGCCCGGTCCTGATGTTCATTCTATTCCGTGAAACCGTTTTACTCTATGTACATTTTGCGTTTTTATTCAACAGACCAATCTCGACGATTGTTGAATCTTATTTCTTAACTTAATAGGTATTATATAAAAATTTTGTCTTAGTTATTGTTACCAACAGAACCATTTATAAAGAATCGTCAAAAAATAATTCCGAATTAATTTCAATTTCGTTATTACATCAAATTAGCGACAAATCTATTAAGAAAAGGACGTCTCAGGCCCATTTAATTAGTGACGAGGCTTTATCATCCGCTCTCTTTGCCTCCGTTCTGGAGAAATTCAACCGTGATTCCATATTGGCGAAGCTAAAATAATATTAGAGGTAATTCTTGAATCCTCTTAGACGATTTTTTATGGACCTACATCGTTATTGTTCTATTTTTATTTATAACAACGGTACTTAAACGCGTCTGTTTTATTGTAAAGACGTTATAAATGTGGTTGTAAATGTGGTTAGTTAAAAGGGGCATACAATTTAATGTTAATCCATAAGTAACGTCTTCTTTGAAGACAAACACACCCGGTATTTAGTAGTAAAATAAACTAACGTTAATTGTTGCTTTTATGATGACATCGCGTGAGTAGGGGTTAGATGGCAAATTGTTATATCACTTTGTTCTTCGAATATTGTTTATTTGGATGCGGTAAAATTTACATTATATATTTGTTTATATTAATTTGTTTATTACTTATTATGTTCATCACAGAAAAGATAAAACGAGGAGCAAATTATAAAACTTGTTCTATACTTTGTTTAATATTTCGTACGTTTTAATGTTCAGATTTCAAAAACATTTTTCAAAACTTTAAAAGCACATACATCTATCCTTATTTTTAATTTTATGTCACGTAAGAAAATATTTTTAAAGATAGACTTAAGCGTTTTCCATACACTGTGATATTTATACCATATCTATCTCTACATACGTCACTAGTTTTGATTTTGAAAATCCTTCACGTAAAAAGCAAAACATCACTTAAGTTCAATTTCGTCGAGTGCCCTATTCAATCTTGATTTTGATGTAATTGTGACTTTCTATTTGATTAATGGCCTCTTCAATCCTCGATTTAACATTTTACTAATTGCAGCCTATAAATTAAACTGCATCACTGTTTTAATATCCATTATGTGGAGCACTACAGTGTCATTAAGTTCTTTGATTCTTGGAATGGTTCAGATTAATAGAAACTTTGATATTGATGTTAATTTCAACGGCACCAACCAAGATTTTAAACTACTTTGAATTTTTGAACTTGATTCAGGAAAATGCATAATTTTACATAGCCTAAGCAGGCAGTACACAAGCAACCGCTGTAATGCAATTTACAAAGCAGGCAATCAAGAGAACTAGCCACATTGTTGTACATTCGCCGTCAAAGCCAAAGGAGGGAGCTCCTTAATAATTAATTGGCGCTTAAATGCGCTGACGTCTTGCGCTCAAAAGGACTAGCGTCTATGCATGTGCTCCGTTAGTGGGATAGGTGCTCTTATTTCGAATTTCAAGACTATCTTCATGCAATATTGAAATATCTGAAATCAGAATACTAAATACGCGCATTAAACATGTGCACGTTAAACATGTCAAAGCAATGGATCAACATATTTAGTTGGCATTTAAAGGAGACGTAAGCTACATTGTAATCACTTATGTTATATTAGGTTACACTTTTGAATAGTAGGGAAAATAATCTACTGAATATGTTATTTTTATTTAATGTTTCAAATAGATATTCGTATTCGAATAACCTTTTAAGATATTTTATCCTATCATCACTTTACTCACTAAAATATCCGAATGGCGTGCACTATTGGGCAGAAGGTAGCAATCCGGTCTATAAGAATAGAAAGGGCTTTTAAACTGTATTTCGGTAAATATATCGCAGGGGTCGCCTTTGATCGAAGCACCTTTTCAAATTGTCACTTGTAAATCCAATTTTCGCTTTATATTCCAAGTGACACATTTCGTGGGGTGCATAGCAATATTACATTATAGTCGATATGTCATTCATACTCTGATATTTATTTTTACTATGTCATGTTCTATGCCTTTTTTAATTTTGACATACTCCTTGTGATTGTTATACCCTAACATATTTATCGTCTTACATATAAAATACATTTCCCTTAAAATGATATAAAGTCATACGTAAATAATTTATTCCTTAAATAATCTTTTTTCATGAAATTATTTCTAAAGTTATAGTAAGCAAGAAGTTATCATGATATATCATATAATTATGTATTTTGTTCTTGGAAATAGAGAATGGTCGATATAAAGAAACATAAAAATGTTTTGAAACTAGCGCCAAATGAAAATTAGTGGGAACTCAGTTACCAGGCGAACATAAAAGAAGTACGGTAACATTGAGCTGGGGTTGCTTAAATTGCATTGAGCTACCCATTAACGCCTTGTCAGATTGGATTTCGATTTATGTATTTAATAATAGAGATAGAATTCATTTCATTGTTCAGATAACGCTTCGAGTGGAGTGGGTACGAAATAATCCTGTAGGCTTAATGCCTCTGAAAACGGATAATACTGTAATGGTTCTTTAAAAGCTTGCAAGTTTATTTTTAAAGAGAAAGTATCGCAATATATTTTTGTGAGCATATGATGCCAGTTAAAATATTTACAATATTTGTTAAAGTTACTCTCTTATATTTACTGTAGTAATATGTGACCCATTATTGTTCCACTGCTGGGTACCGATCATACTTCACAACGAAAAGAATTAGACCATAGACCATTGACCAAATCTTAGGCATTAATTTTTCCTCGTGATATTTTCTTTCGCAATACCATTCACAATATAACTATAATACGCAGGTTATTTTGGAAAACATCTTATCGACCGTGCTGGTGGTTAACATTTGGATATTATTCTGCTTATGTGTGTATATAAAGTATGAAACGTCAACAAATAATTTTTGCTATTGCTTTATATGGAACTAAGCAAGTTGTAAATTCGTAACTCATACATGTACTATGATTTTAATAAACTAAATTACTAGCTCCGCTCAAAGACATTCAGAACATTGCTTACACAGCATTTACTTAACGAACGCTCGTCGTCATTTGTTTTCGTTTGCCTTACAATTTTTCCTGTTGTCACGGGGCGTTAATGAAAGAATTAGCTTTCATTACAACTGATACGATTCGTTAAAAGGATTCTCGAATGATCTGGACCTTTCGATGCCCGACCCTCGGACGTGAGGTCGTGATTATCTGTGATTAGTTTTTTAAGCACATATAAAATGCTCTTAGATGAGACGGGATAAATGAGACAATGTTACTTTTTAGAGATAAGTCTTTGTGATATATATATACATCGACAGGACTAGTAAGATAATACTTTTTACAATAATTGAGTGCAATTATATAAAAAAAAATAGTTTATCTGTATCTGTCTCTTCTCAGTACTGTTATGAATCTTTCTTATTCTATATTTGAGTAGTAAACGAGTTTGCAGTGAATATTTGTAACACATATATTTTAACATCCAAGGTTATCCATAAAAAATATCAAATATGACTCTTCAGAGCACAAATGTGATATTCCTGGTGAATATCACTGAGATATTTGTTTTTGTTGTGAACAAATATTTCTGTTATAATAAATCTATAGTATCTAGACTAAACACATAAAACGCAAATAAAATACGGAATAGCCACGGACTCGTTAAAGTTCTGACTTTCCACTGTAATGCATTAATTAAGCCGTCCTGACTGATCCCCGAAAATCGTCTAGAAACTCTCTCTGTTTAAATTAGAGCAGAATTCATTTTCTTTTTTAATTCGTCTTCCAAATTCAAATAAGACTTCTTTTTTTATTATCCCGCGCCGCATAAAAGGGTAGACCAGGATTCGTCGCTCCACCGTGTCGTTCACTTCGAAACGCTAATTCCTTCTCGTTCCCCGGGATACTGATTGGACGATATATTTAACAATGCTACCGACACGGTTCTCAGCGAAAAAATACATCTTACGAATCTGTATTTTTTTTCTTTTTTCTCGCGCTCCGATTCTTATTTTCTTATTTTGTGTATGCTGTACCAAAGGTTGTAAGTGGAGGAAGTAGTGCACGCGTTAATGACACTAATATAAATTAGTTGAAGGTCGCATTTGGCTTGCCCGATTTCGGTGTTTAGTCGTTCGTTTTTCCGGCTATACAAGCATATTACGGGGCACCCAGCCCATGGAGGGTCTTAACGGGAGGTCGTTTGCTGCGCTGCCAGCCTCCTAAGATTAATGACATTACGCGAAGACACTTTGTAAGAGGCAAACGTGACAAAAACCCAGTTGTAATTAAGTATATCGATTTAACGCCTACTAATAATTTATTTACGTGTACTTGCTTAAACACTGAAATCTATATATATAAAAGGCAAAACTGATTAACTGACTGACATATCAACGCACAGCCGAAACTACTGTATCT
>DWNR01001484.1:0-14974 GCA_018250455.1 Polygonus leo
GGTTAAAATCGGTAAAGCCGTTTCGGAGGAGTACGAAGACAAACATTGTGACACGAGAATTTTATATATTAGATAATAAAATAAGATGGTAGCGATCGTTAATCACATACGATTAAATTTAACTTTACCTCCTGGGATATTTATACAGTAAAAATCTAAAACAAAAAAGAAAGTAAAACACAACAAAGATGATCTAAAGGTGTAAAATAACAATCATCTCATTACTCAATTCCGTACTGCATCCATCAATGTGTCAGTAAATTACTAGCCACCCAGTCTGTCAATGTGACCCGCGTCTAGTGATCCAAACCAGTTGAACCATCCCAGACACTTTCACCACGGCCGCGTTGCGTCACTAACCCACAAAATGTTATTTAATGCCACCAATGATATTGTATAAAGAACATATGTTCAAGAAGTTAAGCTAAAAAACTGCATTGGACCAAAATGTACTTTCGTATTAGTATGACGTTAGAGATAAAAGAGAGAAAGAAAATTATTTTCGTTACAAGTGCGATAAGGATAAAATCATCATTAGACACGTTCGCGCCACCAATTATTTATTTACAATTTTTCCACCAAATTATTAATTTTCGCCTCGTTTCACTAACCTCTGTATTGAGTTCAAAGACTATAAACTGGGACTTTGCCGATATTAGACTATGAACTCTCATTCTAACAGAAGACTGAGCACTCACAGCTGCTGCATTTTTAGTTAAAGCTAAAGGCCAAAACAAAATAAGACTTCCAACTTACTTTTACAATTTGTTAATTCTATAAATTTAGCAATCTGGAAATATCAATGTTACTTGAACTGCGTAAGCTTTATCAGAGAAAAGTAGGTAAGTGTTAAGCTAAGGTCAAGATATTGCAAAACAAACAACGTTTATTTAACGATGTACCTATTACTGGGGTTTCGTAGATAGCTTCAGCTTGAACTCTTGAGGTTAACAGCACCAAATCTCACTATCGATTCACTGATGATGAAACTTAACTTGACCTCGTTAGTAACTGGAGGCTTAGCGTTGTGTAAACCATAGTTTACCTTCACAATCAAGCATTTGTGGAACAAAAATGGAATGTACAGGTTAAAAAATGCAAGCCGTTACAGCGCAGCAAGTTTATCGATGATATCTTGGTTTTTAGATATTTATGGATTGAATCTGATATTCTATTCCATCAGACGCGGCCACTTTCCCTCTTGGACATTGATCACCTCCTTATATCGTTCAAATTCTTATATCGTTACCTGAATTCATCAAGTATCTAATGCAGGAATTAGCCTAGTACCTTATATAAATAAACTTAAGTTTTAGAGAAGAACACAACACGAGAAACACTGGTGCTATAAGGCAGAAAAAAGCTAGTTGTGGCTATGGCGTCGCCGCAGTAGAAATACTGAGTTGCGTACCTTTGAAATAACCTTTGTCAGATAAAATCTATCTACACTTTTAACTTACAATAAAATGTAACTAATATTCTGGCATTAGATCGTGTCCATTGATAGTTTAATCTTTTGGTCGTACAGCGCTTAAAACTTTTTCATCGACAAGTTTTTGTGACCTCATCACACCAAAAATAGAGATTGCATGTAATGTGCTCAAGAGATATTGACACCGCTTGCTTTAAAGTTCGTTCACCACTCGAATTGGTCTATATGCGAATAAATTTAATCTACTGTATGTTTTTAAATTCGCATAGGATAGGCTTCAATTTAAAATGTTTATTGTTTTTATTTTAGCAATGGCTACAAAGAGAATGCAGTCCGTGATATTATGATATGATATTAATATTAAATTAAATAGCACAGATAAGATTAGGAAGGACTAGACTAATGGTAAACAGGTTATATATTTGTTTTGGCTTGGCGTTTACGCTGGTTCTTCTAAATGTAAAGTGTATGAGTCTAAACTTATCGAGAGTATAATTAGTAAAGTTAGTTAAAATAAACTTTTATTTCTACTAAAACGTAATCAGATTTGTAAACTTCGTACTTACCTTAGAAACTTTTGATAGGACCTGTAAAAGTATGTGATTTTTAGAGTGTAACATAAGCTTGTCTCTTACTTTTAAAAAAATTAGAAAACTTGACCAAAACACATATGTATACAAACAGTAGCGATAGTTATTAATATTGAATCGGAATTTATTTTATTACTTCGCTATTTATATTCGCGATTGCAGGAAAATATGTATGTGAGCGACTCTTACCGTGAGTCTGAGATCATGGTCCGGTGTACTGGTCTCACGTGGAACTAGTTTTTTGGCAGCGCTATTTCGGCCGGTTGCGCAACACAGGTACTTGCTCCGGCCACCGACCCGAGTTTCTTAATGGACTCAATAAAAATATAAATAATATTAATGAATAGAAGCAAAGGTCCAAACGTTTCGTTCCAAATTCAGGATTAACGCCTATCTTGTTTGGACAAGCCATCCCTGTCCTTCCGGGAGCGTAGGTAAAAACACAATTCTCAATTGAGGTATCACATTTATTATGACAACGTTAAAAAAGTTCGTCATTTGTTTTCGTTTTGTATGTTATGGGTTCAGGGCACAGTATTCAAAAAAATATTTTCCTACGCTGATATTAAGTACTAGATGTGTCCGCGGCTCCGCCCGCTACCCCTCCTTTTAGGGGTTGAATTTTTATAGCCTAAAACACGGCCGGGGATCGTCTCGACAGATTAGTCAAGTTGGCATCAAAATCCGTTAAGCCGTTTTTACGTGATGCGCGGTCAAATAAACAGATAAACAGACAAACAGACAAAAATTCTAAAAACTGTTGGAACGTGTTCTGTTATCGATTCTAAGTATCCTCAGACAATTTTTTTCCGAATATCTTCCATGTTCCTTCCATCTTCCACTTTTGACCATGTTTAGCTTTATTATATGTATAGATTAAGGAATTTTGTAACGTTTTGTTTAATTTTGTTTCCTCATGTTGAAAATAATATAAATAATCCTGTACTGCCCGTCTTACTTTTTATGGAGTTCCGACTGCGTGATTGACAATTGCCGATTATATTTCCATCGCGCATCGCACACACTGCTTCTTACGCATTGAATACCAAAATCGTGCTCCTCATCAGTATGCGGACGAACGCTCTAGCCTTTTGTTTGGGCAGGAAGCGTCCACCCTACCCGAAAATTACTTGATCGTATTTCGTTAAAAGATCTTCGTCGAAGAAGCATCGATCCGAATGTAAAAATGAAAAATAAACGAACTTCACCCGTCCGCCGACTCGACAAATGGTTCATGAAATGTATGCAAATTTTATAGCGTCCGATTTTAGCTGTTCTCGACACCCGGCGCCCCTGGGCCACCGGTCTCGAATTCATTTATTGCGCAGTTGCATTAAGCTGATGCATAACTACGATATCTGTTTGCCTTCGAGGAACCTAACAATAAATAAAAGTTCATAATACACTGGCATACAGACCACGCATATGTAAATCATGTTACACAGAAATTACGCACCGAACTGGGGCGTTATCAGTTCAATATATTTATCCTGGTATTCTTTATTAATAATATTTTTGGTCAATTTTTGGATGTATTCATAATTCGGGTCCAGCTGGTTCCTCCTTCTGAATCTTCATCTCGGTGTCGTTATCTGAGAATACGTTTTACTTCCAATTGAAATTTTTAAACAAATAATCCCTCGTTCCTTGGCTGTTACTCATTGTCCCGATTATTGTTCCAGGTCGCGAGGAACTCTCTCCAGCGTCAAGTGTGAATGGCTGCAGGTCTGATAGCGAAGCACGGCGGCAGAAGAAGGGTCCAGCGCCACGTCAGCAGGAAGAACTTTGCCTTGTTTGTGGCGACCGGGCTTCTGGATATCACTACAATGCGCTCACATGTGAAGGGTGTAAAGGTGAATATATTTTTATAATAATTTCTACACTTATATTTTTCATGCTATCGACATTGCAGACAAGACATCAAGACGAGACTTTTTTCGTCTAGACTGGAAATGATTCGAGCGAAGACTCACGATATACTAATCAATGAATAAAAAGCGAAATACCTCTTTTCCCGAACATATTGCAATTTTTCTGATACACGAAGGCAAATAAAACGATACGAGCAGACGGATATTAGAAATTAAAGGATGTATTGTGGCGACTTCGCTCATCCGAATATCAGGATATAGTAAATACGGTCAATAAAACAAGATTTCCAAGATTGGAAAAAACAGTGACAGTAATCTGCACTAATATTGCAACTGTAAAAGTAACATGCATGTTATATCAAAACGAAGTTGGATCAGTTAAACATACTTTCGAAAGAAGCTTTCGAAAATTATCAAAATGAAAGTAACAATAAATCTATAAAATACAAGATAAGTATGACACTGAGCAACAACGACGTTTAGTGACGTCAATGGTCTTTCGTGGCATGATTACGCATAAATCTAAAGATAATAGGGGTGCTTAAGTGTATTTATTGCCTTTATGTATTGTTTCATAAGAATGGTTTCTTTAAAGGGTGAATAGACCTGTCGTCTAAGGGTGAAGTGATGATTATGTAGAAGAATTTTGCAATTATTTGCCTCTTTACTCAAAATCAGTTCAACTGCCAAGACCAAATCTTAAAAAGGCAATTTGAATTTATACATAGTCAATTCGACTTAAATACATATGTTATATATGGCCCATTTATCAACGAGAGAGAAGTATTTTTGCTAATCAAAAAGATCGACTTTTAATTTTACGATTCGCGAATACATTGGTATGCCGTCGCAATTTATCAAGCTTGTTTACTAGAGCATCGCATACGGTCGAATCGTTTATGCCAATGGGAGTACAATCGTTGCTAAGTTGTACTAACGTAGACCAGTGAGCCAATTCACTGCTGAATTGGTGCTTTGTTGGAGCCCTGCGCGTACGCATTGTGTGCTATACGAAACGTCACAATACCGTCTACTGCGCGTCTGTTCCTTGATTCGGGCATCAGTTAACCTTCAACTAACACGTGGGCATATGCCTCTGTTATTGTACCTACTGTTGATACGGCGTTCTCTCTTTAAGTAGTTTCTTTGCTTATTACTCTTTCTTACGTTTAGTTGGTTTAATGACTCGTGTAAATATCGTACCGCTTATTTTTATGCTGAGTATATGAATCAGTCAAATCAGAGCAATAAAACTTTCGTTATTATGACTTATTGAGGTTTTCCATCTCGTGTGATCTCGTGTACCTAATCCTTGACTTACTTTCCCCACATTTATTCATTATTCATGGTGCATCATGCCAGTATTTTATGTTACATTCATTTCGTTTTGTTTCGAGCTAATCTTGAAAATGCCATAATTATATCAATATAAACTTTTTATCAGCAATGAATCACTACTATGTTTGTTTTGTACAGAGTCGTAATGCAGGTTTAGTTTTTTTAGTGTTTTCATCTATCCTCAGGGGGAGAAAGTAAGAATTTAAATATAATTCCTGTTAAATGTACGAAGTCCGTATGTTTATTTGCACCTCATGGTATGTCTTCTTGTAATTGAAAGTATAAAGCGATCAACCTGATTGTTTGTGACCATTACCACTCCGGGCACCTGTAACAACCTTTAGACAGGAACAGTCCTTGCATAGACAACGGATGTTGGGATAGAAAAGAGCACTATAATGTTGTCTAATTCCTATTGAGCCATAAAAGTTGATTCCTTTGTTAGTAATATGGAAGTGAAGATGAGTTAATGTTATTAGACAATGCGAGAGATTCACCTTATTTGCGGTCTTATATAATATGTAAAAAAATGAATTAAAATAGACGAATGAGGGTACATAAAGTTTACTCCTCAAACTTTAAAATCTAATAAGAAAGTGGTGCGCGAGACGAGACGTCATAATTGCTACATCTAATCCTTGGTTCGCCCTATTCACTGATGCCTATCGGGCATCAGTTAACCTTCATAGCACGTGGCTGACTGCAGGTTATTGTACTGCCGATAAAGCGATGAAACAGTCTGCGACGAAAACATTGTTTGGGTGGCTTTTGTATCGCCTAATGACGTAGAAATACGTTTATATTGTCTGGTCTCTGTTGTCGTGTGTCTATGAACAATTTCGATATGATCTTCGCGCGTAAAGTATGTAATGCTTTAAATAGGTGTCTATGGATTAATATCTACTCTATTTTAGGCATAATCTATTTCTACTTTCTGGAATATTTGATTTAGGACTTTATTATTTCAAGGTTAGTACGTTCTTGAACTTCAGTGACCTCTTAAAGTGTACTGTGTACCTTTAGAACATTAGTAGTCTTGTATTACACACAAAGGTATAGAAATCAACAACATATTACACGTAAATGCACTTTGTTCATATAACTGTGAATGTATCAAAACATCGTTCAGTCACTATCTTGTTTATTTGCTTTATACGGTAAAAATTCCGATACCCAGACCTGATACCAGTCAACGGCCTTTGTCTTTCAAGCAACCTTCGCTGCCTAGTTAATGCAATGAGTTGCTCATTGTGCTTATACAGACAAAATGTAATTTATCTTTTCTCTCGGGATAGTATTTTTAATAAGAATTTTCTCTTGCAATTTTCAGGGTTCTTCAGGCGGAGTGTCACTAAAAATGCGGTCTACATTTGCAAGTTTGGCCACGCGTGCGAAATGGACATGTACATGCGACGAAAATGTCAAGAGTGTCGGTTGAAAAAGTGTCTCGCGGTTGGCATGAGGCCAGAATGCGTGGTACCCGAACCCCAGTGCGCGCAGAAGCGGAGAGAAAAGAAGCAACAGAGGGAAAAAGACAAACTACCAGTTAGCACTACGACAGTTGACGATCACATGCCACCTATCATGCAGTGTGATCCTCCTCCACCAGAAGCCGCTAGGATCGTAAGTGTTTTGTCTACTTCTGTAAATGTGATCTATAAAATTATGATCAGTCAAAACGAGTGGACAATCTACCTAAATATGATGTAAGTCAACATAAGGTTGACGAAATTTCTGTTTAAATTACAATTGCAAATACTTACAAATGTAAAATAAATTGATATAAATACGCTCATTAAGTTGCTATTAAATACATTTCGATTTCCTTTTGCGGTGCACAAGGTCAACCAACAATGTGCGACCAAAATGAAGGAAAGGACCTACTTACCTACTACATATAGTTAAAGAGAAATGTAAATTAATGCATCACATCACAGCAATTAGGTAACTTTCGGCCTCGACACAAAGGTCACTTTTCATTAACGTTCTGTATTTTGTGGTTTGTAACATTCTTGAACCATAGAATCAGAAACAACAATCCTATTCCGCTTGGTGTGTGTAAGTAATACAACTCTGGAATGTTTACAGCACGAAGTGGTACCACGATTTCTACCGGAGAAGCTGTTGGAGCAGAACCGACTGAAGAACATCGTCCCGCTCACCGACAACCAGAAGTACCTGATCGCGAGGCTCGTGTGGTATCAGGACGGGTACGAGCAGCCCTCGGAGGAGGATCTCAAGAGGGTCACTCAGGTTAGGCGCCTTTTGGTGGTTTCGTACTAAAGTGGAAAAATAATTACCCTATACCTGTCTGATTGTCCATCTGTCTGCCGATAAGTCCTTGTAATGCCATTTCTTCTTTTTGACGTTCTTTATTAACGTTGGATAATGTTCGAATTACTACAATACACGATGTTTTTAGAAATGACATAGAGAAAAATGATTTTTTTGACACTAAAATCGTAAAAATCCTTAACGTGACCGAGCAAGGCGTGTAATATATCACTATATTATTAAAAAAAATAAAAGAAAATCATTAAAGAGCGACTATAAGATATTTTACTGAGACACACCAAGCCAAATCAGCATGTAAGGCAATGTGTTCACGAGATACTGCGCAGTAATATTATTTCTCGTACTTTCAACTAATTCCTTGACGCAAAAAAAATAAACGAATAGTTACAAAGGAGGCATTGAGACAGTAATGTGTTAGTGTTGATTATACAACAGTATCCCAAAAGTAAATCCCATTCGTAAATCGTGGCTATTTCAATTTTAGCCTTTCTGTATGGGTTTCACGATGTTAGTTTTATGCCCTTCTATTATATTTTAAATGAGTTTGATATTAACTTTCAGACCTGGCAGCATACGGACGAAGACGAAGAGGAGTCCGACATGCCCTTCCGCCAGATCACAGAGATGACGATCCTTACCGTTCAGCTCATCGTGGAGTTTGCAAAAGGCCTGCCAGGTTTTGCGAAGATCTCCCAACCTGACCAGATAACGCTGTTGAAGGTATGTAGACTTTGTACCCGGTGGTACTTGTGCAGCTCAGCAGGAGTGACACCAGTTCTTGTATCGTCTGTGAAACATTAGTAATAATTTCTAACAATTAATCATGATTCGATGACCAAAAAATAAATTGTTTTTTAAAACAATCATGATTCGATGACCAATAAATAAATTGTTTATTAAAACGGACAAATATCACTTTTATTTTTTGGAAAATAAAATTCCACATATTGTCACAAGACGGTAAACAGGACTAGAGTAACTTCATTTTGTTGTCGTTATTTATTTTTTCGTACTTATATTTGTTGTTTGCCAGAGGGTTATCTCATTCAAGATGATGACAGTTTTGTTGAGCGGCAATATTAAATTAGTTTTTGAAAATTCAAATTAATTATGGTAAATATCTTTTCTTAAATGACAAAATTGAATCGTAGTGGGCCAGCATTAGACTCTTAATAAAAATTACACTATTTACATTATTAGCAATCCAAGGATCAATCAAAGAATGGATCTCGTTCAAGGTCTTTGCAACCGTTCCGTTATTTAAATCCTTATACCTCCCCAGGCGTGTTCAAGCGAGGTGATGATGCTCCGAGTGGCGCGACGGTACGACGCGGCGACCGACAGCGTGCTGTTCGCGACGAACCAGGCGTACACCCGCGACAACTACCGCAAGGCCGGCATGGCGTACGTCATCGAGGACCTGCTGCACTTCTGCCGCTGCATGTACCAGATGTCCATGGACAACGTGCATTATGCGCTGCTCACCGCCATCGTTATTTTCTCAGGTGATTACTGTAATGAACTAATTTATAAACTTAATTTATGACGAAAGCATGTAGGGCCAGCGCATTGGTGCCAGTAGACATTTGGTAAGTAAAGTTCAATGTTACCTGTAATTCACTTTAGTTAGATCAGAGCCAATCTTTTCTGGAAGACTTAGCTGGAATACTTCAAGTAAGTGTCTCTCTAAGCCATATCACACGTTTCAAGCTAGAAAACTGAGTGAGTATTAGTGAAAATGAAATCCAGCGACAACTGTATTTACCTCAATATTCATCAGAGTGATTCTATCCTGAAGGACTGTTGGAAATGTCTGAATATGAAAGAGAGAGACAATCTTTCCTGTATCCTATACCTATATATTTGCTATAATTAATGTAACGCTAAGAAATGTCATTAATATTTAACTTTTTAATTACATTCCAGACCGGCCGGGGCTGGAGCATCCGCAGCTAGTGGAGGAGATCCAGCGGTACTACCTAAACACGCTGCGGGTGTACATAATAAACCAGAACAGCGCGTCGCCCCGCTGCCCGGTGATCTACGGGAAGGTCCTGTCCATCCTGTCGGAGCTGCGCACGCTAGGGATGCAGAACTCGAACATGTGCATCTCGCTGAAGCTGAAGAACAGGAAGCTGCCGCCGTTCCTCGAGGAGATCTGGGACGTGGCGGACGTGTCGACGACGCAGCCGCCGCCGATCACGGACGCGCCCGCGGAGCTCTAGCCGCGCGCCCCCCGCCCCCCCGGAGAGAACTCATAGACTGCTAGTTATAGTGAAGTGCACGGACACTGACGTCGGACGTGATATTTATAAGGACTGCGTGTAGCACTTTGGTACCCGTAGAGCCAATGCCTGGCGTGCCGCTTGTCTATGGTCCGCTGGTCTGTTTTTGTTGGTTGTCGTTGGACAAAGCTGTTGCGAATCAACACGTCGTAATATTATAACTGTATTTTATTTATGTTAGAGTTTCGGTGTGTGGATAGAAAGTTGGATTCGAAACACTTATATTATAAGAGTTAAAAACATTAAAAATGTTAAGATTTTAAAAATAGCAATATAACTTAATCTAACTTAAAATTTCAGTTATATTATTTAATTGGATAGATAATGTAAACAATGATGGTGTACTTCTATCACAATCTAACACCCGCCCTGTTGGTGTTAAGTGCGAACATGATGATATTGTGTTAGTAAAATTATTTATTGAAAATTAAAGACTGTTGCGTATTAAATTACATAAAAACAAGGTGCTGACTCAAAACAGTTTTGTGTTTTTTATAACGCAGGACTTACGTCGTTAGCTTAGCAGGCGTTCACACAGATATTGGCTTTACGCACCGGTACCCGGTTTCGTACGTATTCGGTGACCGACGGCGATGATGTGCGAGATTAGTGAATATATGTGATGTTGAACGTTCGGAGAATATATTTAGTGTTGAAAGTTAGGGGCCCGCGGCGTCGGCCGAAACGACCTCGCCTCGTTTTAGCCGACGCGACGCTCGCGTTTGTTCCCTCACGACTGGATACCGAGTTGGTCACTCGGATACGACCGTATCGTAAGACTTTCTGTAAGTACACCTCCTAAACACATACGTACACTACGAGAGTTATAGAGAAAATTAATAATATATGAGATGATGAATTCTATTCGGTGAAATGTAAAAGTTATGTTTATTTATCAAAATTGACGGTACGTTGATTGACCTTTTCGATTAATGTGTATTGTAGTCGTTCGCAGTGGCGATGCGAGCGGACATTGTTGATGATTTACGACTGTGTTTGTTTATATATAGTTTATGTGAGACGTGTTATTGTCCCGTCGATTTTAGTTCCGATTCATGTTCCATTGTCCTGTGCCCGCGTCCCTCGGTTTACGAATAATTCTAATTTATTATTGCTGTGATTACAATTATAAATGTGTTGAAATATCTTACGTAGTCTGAGATAAGTGTGTCTTATTATATGTAAAGTTCTACTGTCGGTAGCTTTCATAACAGAGTTTACGTGACATTCTGTAGTTCAGTTTTAATTTACACTACACTGACTAGAAACGCCGTTTTACGATGTCACTGCACAGACAATGTTACTAGTAAATCTCATTGCGAATACTACAGTACTAGCCCTATTATTTGATGCTCTAAGTTTTGTTAAATTGTAACCAAATAATGGGTGTCATTCTATACGATGTACAGTAGTCTTCGTTGTAGGTGTGGAAATTTCAGTACTTCTAATTGTGTCTCATATGATCTAAATTTAGGGTTATCGGAGGCAGGTTTGGTTAGTCTTCCTATTATTATGAGTGTTTTACATAACTATTGTATACTGTTATAACTTACTTTTTACATACCATTGCGTGTATGTTGTAAGGCAGCTGTTATGTAGGTTCGGTTAGGATTGTAGTACCCATAAACTCTGCCCTTGTAATTATGTCCGGGTTAGTATAAAGTAAATTTACTTTTTAGTTCTTTGTACAAAGTACCTTAGTTACCTATGGCAGCTAATTTATTCAATATAATATTTATTGTCAAAAAGCGTAATAGATTCGACTTTCTCTATTTGGCTGAGCTTATAATGGGAACAATATTGGAATAGTAGGTACTTACTAAATGTATATGTTGGTAGAAACGATATACATGCAGCGGTATGATTTTTAACTATATAACCAAATCTGCTTCCTCTGAATATGTTAAGGCAACTTGGATTCAATATGTTCTACAAATTAATATTATAATAATAATGATACAAAATCGACAAATTAAAATAAAGAAATTATAAAAAACTGCCCATAAGCGATATAACATAACCGTACGAAATGCCTTATTTCGCGTTACCTGTACTATGTACCTACATTGTTGAGAATGGAATATCATAGTATATAGAACCTAAAATTAATCGATCTCAATTACCCATAAGTGTTAAAGCATACGTTAAGCCTATTTCCGTTTGCTGGTGGGCATTCATTGATTCGTTCAGTCGACGTTTTCTGGTATAATAGTTGTCCGTCTAGTAGCCTTTGGTGTCTCGCAATTGCACTTGCATAGGCATCGTGCGCTCATCTCGTTGTCACGTGGACCAAGTATCCAAATAGACTGTTAATGCATAACAAATCCTGGGGCTGATGCAAATAATGTGTCGGGTCAGACGACTGCTACCAATAAGTTAACAAAGCCACGCTACGATACAATACTTAAACAACCAGTTATGGTTGTGTAAGTGGTAATTTATTACGTCATATTAGAGTTCTTTCTTGTTTCACGCCTTCTAGTGGTATTGGTGCCATAGAAGTATATTTCTTCAATTATCTGATCAATACAGACATTCATGGCTCGGGGATATGAACTTAACTAATATTTGATTACTAGGCGTGGCATTACATAAGATCCGTTTCACTGACGTATTAGAAAGTGTATATAATATCGCAAGCATTAGCAGTCTATTTCGATATTCATTAAAACGTTACAATGTCTCACTCGCCGACAATTCACCCTCCATTATCTAATGCGATTAAAATTAATTATAAGTATCTGTTTGGTGCGTGTTGAATGTGTCTTCTTTACATGCCATTTAGTGTGTTGTAAATTTACATGATACGTATGATTGTGGTTTTTTGGAAATGCATTTCTTAATATACGTATAAATTCAGCGGTCGACGATCGAGCTGGCACCGCGGTCCGCGCGCTAGTCCGCTTATATTACATCTTTTCGAATTATATAATTTTATTGTACGAGTAGCATTAGCGAATCTAAAATATAGAAACGAAGCACAAACGTCACGAGTGTCTTAGTGTCTCTACTGAGGGGCGTATTGACAACACACTGCCATTAATATGTTCACGGTGCGTGCTCGCATGATTGTGGCGTGGTCGATTTATGACATGTTTATACTCCAGTTTGAATGTAATGTCATATTATAATAACTTATGCTAAGATGCCTTATAACTGAGATGCGACAGTAAACGCTCTTAGTCTTACACGGCCCGTGTATACTTTGCATCTCGAGTTTGTGACAATTATAACTGCCATTTGATAAGTAAATTGTTATACATCATTTGACGCGTAGACTCATTATAAATAGCTTCATAGTTTACGGATTCCGTCGGTGCGCAGCCGGTCTTATTTGATACATATTATTCGATTTCGAAATTGTAATAGATTTATTAAGTATAATAATCTCAATGGAGAAGTAATAATTAATGAGATACCTTAATATAATTTGTGTCTTAGGTATAATTAGTGCCGGATTCGTTTATATCCGGATAGTTTACGGAGCCGTTGTCGAGACGCGGATGTCGGCTGAGGCCGCGAGACGGAGACGGACTGCGCTGCCCCTCCATAACCGGTTGCCCTTCGATGCCTTTATACTATTTATTTTTTAGGAAAGCGAGGAAAGTATAGTAGTGACCAAACGTGGCTCGTCCAGTCTTAACCAAACGTGGGCTTTGGAGCAGTCCATACGTGTCCATTGATACTTTGTATATAAGTACCTTTAGATTCTATTGTCATATGTTTGACATATGTTTAATTTTATTCATCTAAGAAAGTACAGATGGCTGTTGTTATTTTTATATTATTTGGGTAGAAGTATATTTTTTGTAAATGACCTCTGTATTTATCTTTTGTAAGCTTTGTAAGCCATAGGGAATTAGATTTATTATACGAGCTACGAACATTGTGATTGAAACTAATTTCTTTGAATTTGTATTTACTGAGATATTTTTTTTGTTCTGCTTATATATTCTTCGTTTCGACAGATTTTTTTTCTAATAATTTTTGTTACTTCAGAGTGCAATATGTACAAATATTTACATATAAAATATAAAATGTACAGTCAACTTTTAGTTTTAATGTGTCAACGCAATATCTTTCGCTAATCATTCGTTGAATGTGTACACTGGAAGGCATAATATACGATATCACAAGCGAGCCGTCGCTCTCAGACTTGTGTTTTTCTATTCTTAAGTGTTTAATTTTACATAGACGGACTAGGTGACCTTTGTATTTAAATTTGCTAATTTTTTGTAGCAGATTAGATTCTTTTACTCGGATAAGATGGATAATGTACATTTTGAATTGATTTTAAAGTGATTTAGTTGTTATTAGTAACGAATTTTTCTTATAGGTGTAACTGGCAGCCTTATGGCCAGTCCACTGATACCAGTGCGATATGTGCAATGTCCATTAGGAAAATTGTGTAGGATTGCAGGAAGGCTGATAATGTACGACAAGCCCATTCCGTGTTCACTGAAACACAGTTTTTTGTATATTGTTTCGTAACTACTTCTTTACCACAGTAACTATGTTATTTCCTCCTAATACTTTGCCTTAGAATCCTCTTTGTATGATTTAACTGCAGCGGTGAAGCGAATTAGATATAGGGAACAGACATGATGATAATGTTAAAATTTTAGAGAGTCAACTTTTATAAAAGATAATAACTACAAAACAAAATGTGAAAAGGTGTGTACAAAATGAGGAAATTTGTATGAAACATTGTTATGCGAATAAACTTACACCTCAATATAAAATACTACGGTCTTTCATTTTTACTTTGTTACCCACCAATTTACCGATACCTACTTAATGAGTACTTTTAATTATTTATTAGAAATATATTGACTTAGGTACTAACTTGATGATACGCTGTATTCATTTACGTTCTTTGTACTGGAACGTACATAAGGTGTTAAAAATCTATGTTGGTAGCAACTCGCCTGCGATCTATTCAATTCAAAAGTCCAACGGATTTTCATTCGTTTCTTATCAAGTTCATAGGAAGTTGAATGCCTATGATATTGCCACATCTACATCTTTGAGAACCATACATACCGAACGGCCGATCCAGTAAAGCTCAATCCAGCTCGCTAAAGACGCTATGGTTGAGCGTGTGAATGACACACTACGGGCAGTCTCCATTTGGGGCGAAGCCAATTTAGTGAAATTCAACGC
>DWNR01001485.1:0-14973 GCA_018250455.1 Polygonus leo
TGTTTTAGGCCATAAAAATTCAATCCCTAAAAGGAGGGGTAGCGGGCGGAGCCGCGGGCACAGCTAGTGTTAAATAAAGCAAGGATGTTGGCTGTATATTTTAGAAACACCCTGTATGTTACTCGAAACAAGTAAATATTGCCTATATCATTTAGAAACAACCTGTAGTTACTAAACTAGTCCTGTCGCTGGGTGCTCTGCAGCTGTACAGATCTGCGTGTACGCACGCGACGGTTACTGCCAGTCCGCTCTTACCTAACACACACCGATATTGCTATTTAGCCGTTTTGCTAGCAGTTCTGAGAAATACGGCTCGTTGCTTGTATGGTGTTCTAGCAACATGCCACGGTTAACGCTCTTCCATGAATCTACTTATTTATTACGAAAGAAGTAGTCAAATAGAACTATTTTACTTACACACATGTTACAAGTCTACGAACTAGCTTGGCTTGAAACTCTTGTTCATGAGTTTAATGTTTTTATGTTATGTGGTTTTATTCTTGCTGCTATGTAGTATAATAATATTATGAGCTACTTATTTGTAGTGATATCAAGGATTAAGAATAATCATAAGGTTTTTTTACTAACAATTGCAACCTTAGTTTGTTTTTTTTTTTTTTTTTAATTTGGTTGTGTAGCTGTCATTTGGTTTTACAAATTTAGTCTTAGAGGGCCGAGGATTCCTTTATAAGTTTTTCTATAAGAGTCTTCCTAAATTAGTCTTCTAATGGAGTCACTAGTGCCATGCAAAGAATAGCTTTGTCCATGCACTGAACCCCACTCGACTATTTATTCTGGGTTGATGGAGGAATCAACGAATTCCCTAAAATATTAATAAGCCTGAATTTAATCGTAAGATCAATTGAAAAGATGTAAGACTGGGTTATGTAAATTTTTCGTTAGAAGTCTGTTTGTCATGTTTATAATTATTTCAGTTGATAAACAGTGTTTCTAGGTTTGAAATACATATTTGTAATTTAAATGAACTGGTTTCCGAGCGTAGATAAAGCTTATTAGACCAGCAATGGGGAATTCATATTGAGTATTTTGGTAGTCTCCACACTGTGGCCAAATTATAATTTTGCCAAAATTTACGTAAATACTTTTTTCATCATCAGCTAAAACAGTTATAAGGTTCCGGGTTCGAATGCAACTTCTGGTCCTGGCTCCTGGTTTGTGATAATTACTTTTCAGGGAAGGAAAACATCACGATAAAACCTACACACAAAACATTGTTAAAAAAATCCTCAATGGTGTGTGAAGTTAATTAGCTCTTGGCCAGTATGGTGAATTAAAGCCTTCATCATATCCATTCATAAAGAAGACCCGTGCGTCCCAGCAGTGGGAAAGCAAGAAGTCGTGATGATGAATTCTTCCTTACATTATCATAAATCCGATACAAATACCTATAGACGTCATTTAGCTTATTGAAACCTATTGCAAAACATTTGATTTACGTTCGTATCTTGTGCCCAATATCAGTACCTACAGTCATTACGGGAGTTATCTGTGCATGTCTGGCGAAGTTTATTTCTGGTTCGGGCACATAACTCGGTACATTCGGCTCAGAGTTACCGCAAGCGAGCCCTTTGTCGGACTCACGACAACTAAATACATTGAACTCAATATGGAATAGTTGTATTAGCTTTCTGGCTTCAGATTGCATGCCTCGAGGAATGGCCTATTTGGTTTTATACCTGACGTTCTATCATGTTTAAGACTGCGGTAAATTCCAACGACTCGTAATCTTGACTCGTTTGTTTAAACGCTGAGTTTGCTTACAAAGGTTGAATAGAATTGGACACACCATAAATAGTTGCTTCTTATTATGTCCCTCTTATATCATTAAATGTAACAATGTAAGAAAATTTGCTATATGTACTTAATTGATTTTATTTATAATTTTATTAATATTGATTGGTTTGTCTGGAACACTGAATTGAATGATATTTCAGACACCATTAATAGTTACTCTTTGTAGTGCTATTCCTACGTCATTACATGTCACAATTTACGAATGCTTGCGATGTAATTGATATTATTTATTTCAACATGTCCTATATACCATTATAAAGGACTAAATTTTACATTGACTTTTCTAAGAAGTTTGTTTATACGACGTAGTATGGTAGCAGTATCATTGAAGGAGCAATTTCATGAATTAAATGATGAGTATGTAGTATGTACGATTGCATGTCGGTAGGTGGTGAACAGAATTAGGGCATGGACAATTGAACATATAATTTGCCTCTTGTTCCTCCTAAAGGTCGCCGAAGGTTAAATACGTTGTTTTTTTTTCTTTTGGGAGATATCTAACAGCAACTTACTATAAATTAAATTTCAATTTTATGTAGCATTTTAATCTAATTTCATGCATTACATAGCGTTGAGATTTTTAATTTATGACCCTTTAAAATGTATGCTCTTTTATATTATCAGAAGTCCTTTGGTCTATTGTAGTCGCATCCCGTAGCCGACTCTTAATTTAGAACAGTGCTTTCCAACTTTGCTTGTTCAGAATTATACTAAAATCGTGTTCAAATTGTAAAGAACCGCATTGTTAGTTTTTATGGACCACCTATAGATTACGGACCGCTGGTTGAGAACCAATGGTTCGGGGTATTCTATGCATATGTTTATTGATCGATATCCGGCTTCGGGTTCAGTATTGGGATGCGCGTGCACCCAACTGCATCAATTCATCATTTTCTATTCCAATTTATAAAACTGGGCAAATGCAATCAAAACTGGCATCTATTGCTATCTACATAAGTTACAAGTTGCAGACACACTTTTGTATTCACATTGGAATTTAAGGGCAAAATACATTTGTTATACATGAATAAATATATCAAAGAGATGCTAGTGATTTTAGAACTGGTATTAACAATCATGATAACAGAATTGGGGTTCTAGGAGGAATTCAATTTTATATGAAAAATTTAATCAAACTAACATTTTGCATTTTTTGACTTACTATTCAACTCGTTTATCCACATAAAGGGTCATAATATTTTTGTTGCATTAGTTGATTTTGTAACGTTTCGTTGTAAAGTTTCTACTAAAAAATGAATATATTTTTTATTATCTACTAGCTGTGTCCATGAAAGTCCCATCAAAATCAGCCGTTCCTGAGATTAGCCGGAACAAACAGACAGACAGATAGACAGACAAAAATTGAAAATTATGTTATTCTGGTATATGTACCGTGTATACAAACATATTATCATGCATTGAGTAAAAAGCGGTTATTTTTATATTACAAACAGACACGCCAATTTTATTCATTTGTATAGATGTATAGATAACTATTATTTGTAAATAATTAAATCTTTAAATTATTTTAATCACCTATCAGATTGTTTTTTTTTTTTAATTATTGAAATTTAAATATTTAGTACTAATTAATGGTCATTCCAACAGTGACAACGAATGAAGAAATGAAAATCTTATGTAACCATTAATTACTAACATATTTACATATAATTTACTAGATAAGTGACACGTTAGATCACTTATTGCACGTGTATATTTACGTGCACTAATAGTTATTTACGTTTATTTGTTGACATAATTATTATATTATGTGAGAAAGCGGATGCTGTTTATCATAGTTTATTTAATAATAATATATGCCGAAGAAAGTTCAAATTGAGTGAAAAATCTAATTATTAATAAATTTATTGGTTATCTAGAATCGATCTGACCTTTTTATTGTATTATTGTTGTTTTCTGTAAAACTGCTAAAGTTGTGTGTATTAAATTATCTAAATCACATTCGGTAAAGTTTTTAAGATAGCAAGGAGATCCTGGCGTCCACCCGATGGTCAAGTCACAACCTTCTGTGGACAAATTGTTCCTAGAGGTCAACTACATGCTCTCCGAGGCCTTGCTCTCCCTGAGGACTAAGATGTTCTTGCTTTACCGAGGATTAAGAGGCTAATGTACATTCTAATAATTGCTTTAAAATGATGCATATACTATTTTATATAGATTTTTTTTACGAATGTGTAGTTCCTGTTGGCCCTACTGGCCTTTACAGCTTCATCGAGCATTTAAGGTAAGCCAACCAAGGGCTCAGCCGGGTAAGAAGACCTGGGCTAGAAGGGGAGAGATGGGCTTATACGTCGGCTATTCGCGTCGATATGGGTCCACGAAAAGAGGAATTACAACAGGACATGGGTCTGATGTTTATCTTTTCCTCGTGTGGACTGACTGACATAAATGAGACTACTGTAAATAGATTCCGTTTTGGCTGCAGTTTCGATTTATGAGGAGTTATTAGAGTGTGTGTAATAAGTTTAACTGCGTTAAAGGATTAGGGTTAAAGGGTAGGATGTGTCAGTCGAAAAATGAAAGATTTTTCGACTGACACATCCTACCTGATTAATCCAAGCTGTCAATTAGGCTAGATGCGTTGCCACCTACCATACTTGGAATAACTAACAATAAGCACTACTATCATATAGAGCCATTTAATTGATGTACTGTGGTGTCCTCTGTAAGATAAAATTAGAATGAATAAATAAAAAGTAATGGGCCTAATTATGCTCAAATCAAATCCAATAGGAACTCTCATTGAGTATAGATAATTTCTCTCGTGTTTCTTCTATGGAGAAAAATGCTGTGAAGTGCCGTTACACCATTATGAATTTTAATCTAATAAAAGACCTGTAGAATGTGTGATTTGATTTTTGGCCGCGAATGTCGACGACGGCAGCACCGCGGGCGCCACACTATCACACGATCGGCGCGTGCTCATCACGTAGTGGTGTCGTGCTGTTTATTTATACATTAATGTCGTTGTAATGTGTATATGCCCTATCGGTAGAATCGACGGATTATCTGTCAACATAAATAGTATAAACAAAAGCAAACGGTAGGCAAGTGTTGATTAGATGTCTCGAATTGGTGTTGAGAGGTAAGGACGGCGAAGCGCGAGGCGGGCGAGTCGTCCGCTCATTCGCTCCGCGTGCAGGCGACGGGCGGTCGCGTCCACCTCGCACCGACTTCAGTCTACCCGCAGCCACTCGCCATAAATACGCGAATCGAATCTTCAATGGAAACGAACTAAATACTATTTTATGTCTACCGAGACGATACGTGAACAACACGCCGGTCCCGTGTGACGGTTATCTCTAGTGCTTCATTAATTATAAATTATGTATCAATAAATAAATAAACGATATAATAAGTAGAACAAAACTGTATAGTGGTTGTGGTAGATGGATCATCTGTGTGATAAAAACAGTGGCAGCTTTACGAGTTCACCTGATTTCAAAATGTCGTTGGAACATGAGATTCCTGTGTTGATTAAAAAGGTAAAGTTTTTTTGAATTCGTTGATAGAATTTAAAGTTAAGATCATACTTATCGACCTTATGTGATTTAATGAACCAAATGGAATTTAAAGAAGATAGTTACATTTGTCAATAAATACATTTGACGAGTATTAAAGTACCTACCTACATACATTTAAAAGGACTTTATATGCAGCGCCTGATTTGTTTATGATCGATGTTTTTCCTTGCCTAATTTAGCAAAGAAAATAGGTAAACCAGGTAAATTAATTATTTAATCAAGTTTCTTTAAATATTGCCTTCAATATTTACGTAAATAACTAATACTTATCAATACGAAGTACGTAGGTCATAAATATATGACAAATTCAGGGAAACACCATATTTTTAATGACATGAAACTAATGTGTTCAGTTGTCACGCTTGTCACGATGTTACGAGGACATTTCTGTATTTTTTTCTCATAACTATTTGCTAATGATTGTTCTTTTGACATCTATTCTCACATCGCATATATCTGTATAGTTATTAATTAACGGTCAATGTTAAAAATCTACTTACACTATTCTAATTTATAAAAATCCCGTGTGAAGATGTGCGTCCATGCTAATTGCCGAAATTTCTTATTTAATTTATTGAAATTTTGTACATAGGGAATGAAACTAACCCGAAAGATGGGGCTGTTGGTATTTTTTTAATAATTGACATCCGCCCATCATTAAAAAAAAATAAATGGCAACATGTTCCTTAAATTTTGTCATTGTGTCATCAAACTTTACAACGAAGCAGTAGATACGATCCCACGCCGTGGGGAGTCGGTATGATGAAAAAATACGCGCCGGAGCAAAATGTTACAAAAAGGGATAATCTATGACGCTGGCGAGATTGCACGTAACTAGTGCTAGGTTGTTCGTTTAATAATATAACTAGTTTTAAATTGGTATTTGTACTCAGCTTGTGGACTCTCGGCCAACTTACGTTTTATGTAAACGAGCGCCCGAATGGATCTTAGTAGGGATGTTATGGATATGAAATTTCGGATCTGGTTTTCGGATATTTTTTGTTTCGGATTAGTCTTATGCGTTAATTTCGGATAGTTTCAGTTACGGATAGAAGAATTTGAAATTATAAAAGTAAAATACTTTTAATATTTATCGAAATTATGTGACTTTTAATTCAGATTCGGGTACGGTTACGGATATAATTTTATTTCGGATATCCGATAGTGCCGGTTACGGTAACGGAGCTCTATAACATCCCTGGTTCACAGTTGCTTAGTCCGGTAGATATTTATCCTAGCCGCAAATTATTGGGTCCTTAGTATATATACTATTATTACGAATATGATGGTATACTCGGGTGCTAGTCCTATAACTTATAGCGGCCAGCTATACTATCATATTGATGAATGGCTCCCAGGCATGAAGTACAGCAGAGCGGTTGTATTAAATAAAAGCTATGGTTCGTACCATGCAATATTTTCACAAATAATTACAACCTTCATTGAAAACATAAGGCTTGTTTATATTTACGGTACGAAAACACATGTATGCGTTAATATCTTCATAGTATAAGGTAAGGGTAACAATTAAAGTGAACGCAGAACTCCTACAGTATTTATTACCAACCAACACCAAGAAATAGGTGGTTGAACTTGTATACGGTTCGTTCGGGGCGGTACTACCTCCATCCATATTACCGCTGCCTAGTAGTCGTTAACACCGTTATTCAAGAAGTCCCCATGTCAGTCGTCTTCTTCTATACTTTAATCATCTTTTTATTAATTCCCATTTTTTGTATTTATGTAACGCATTATTAGGGCTTGTTAAAGGTATTTTGCACTTATCCGTGATCCTTATTTCTGTACTGTAGTTTAGATGGTTTATTATATATCGTTTTCTTATCGTATAAAGGTAGCAAACGAGCATGCAGTCCACCTGATGGTAAGTGGTGATTGCCGCCCATGGACATCAGTAATCATCCCCAATTACAATTAGATCATACCTAAGTTTGATCACAGATGCGTTGCTACCCCTGAGGACTAAGATGTTCACCTCGTGCATCGTACAGCCGGCAAACACGCCACTCCAAATCGAAACACAAAAATTGCTTCACGGAGGATAATGAGGGTGGCGGTGGTACCTCTCCGGTTCAACCACCTTAGAATAATATCATTTAACTGAGATTTTATTTTATCTAAAAATCTTCCGTAGCCGTATATTAGCCTTTCCTAACACTGGTTAAATTGAGTTTAGCATTTTGTACACCATAGAGAACAACAATAGAATAGGTATTCCTTCCTTCGTATTCCTTCTACAATGAAGCTAGTGATGATTTTAAAAGCAACTTCTACGTGCTTATCAGTTACGGATGCAATCTCTTAACTGCAAGCGGAACAAACAGATTGAACACTCATAACATGATAGCTTGGACCATTAGCAATAGGAAATCTGATATTTCCATTAAGGAGTTCAAGATGCATTATAACATTCTTTGAAACGTTAACAGGAATCATAAATACGACGAATTCAGGCAGAGTTGTTTTTATGACATTCAATTATTTAAAAAGGTTAGTACCTAGGTAATTTCTAGTTTTAAGCTTGCGGCTCCCATCGACGTGACGTTGAATATTGTAAGGAAAATACAATTAGTATTGTGCTACGGTATTTTCAACAATGTATTTAACATAGTCGTAAACACCGAGATTTTATGACGGAAAAAAGTATATACCTAATATGGTTATCCAGGTGTGATGAATCAATTTGTGTACACAATTTAAATAACAACATCAAAACAAATTCACAAATTCCTCAATTCTCATAGAAAAGGAATCACTTGGTGACGGGAACTGTGATCTGGGATAATGATATTTTAAAATAAACATCGAATGTCATCTTGTATAGTAATGAAAGTATTGTAAAACTGTATCCATAATTTCTCATCAGCGACGTCATGTGTGACATTGTACAATTTTACATACATTATAATACAAAAGTATTGACATTGACATAGTACAATTTTACGTACATTATAATACGAACAGGCTGAAGTTAGAATATTTTTAGCTGTCATTGACCTCACATTGGAATCTAGAAATAACTGATGCTGAAACTGAAGGTCAATCAAACTATCAAAAATATTTATCACAGACAAAATTACGAATTCACTATAGACATTGCAAAAAGAGAATTTGACGTAATTGACCTAACACAATCGTAATTTTAATGTAAACACACATGTGAAATATTAACACTGTGGTATCAGGGTTTAAAATGTAGCATAATTATTTTCTTAACCATGTAATCGATTTTTTTTAGGTACGAAGAGGTCAATTTTTGCATTCCGATATAGATTTAAAACTTAAATAAAATAAATTATATGTTAATCAACTATAATCCCAATAAAAAAAAACATTCAACAAAGTTAAAGTTCTGGAAAATAAATCATTAAAAAAATCTTCGAAATAGATACGGCTTTTATAGCATTTGGAATACCCAGCATTTTTCCAATAATTTAATTTTTTAAACAATAGTAAGCGGCCGAACTTTAATATGATGAATAATTCAGTATAAATTCCAAATTTCCAAAAGTTTTACGGAAAAAGATAGACCAACTGCTCTGGAGACTCAGCTTAGAAATGAATAAATCGATTGGAAATAATATGGATTATTTAATTAGGTTTAATGACTACGCTTTAGATTATTACGACATTTGCAATATGTGTCATACATGCACGTTGTAGTGTTGATAAAAATGGTAGTACCTAGTGTTATCAAGCTAAGACGAGGGCAGACGGTAAGGCTAGATAAGGAATAACTTAACCTGCAGCCCGCGTGATCTGCAGACACACATCTACTTATTTACCTATGTAAATATCGTGACGTTATTAATAGTTGTGTTATATAAGACAAATAACAAATTATATCTGTTAGACCAGACGCATGTGTTAGACCTTTACGAGGATCAGAGTATAAGAACCACAACACAAGGATATGTTGTCTATCTGTTTAATAAACGTTCTTCGGACAAATGAATCATGTTAAAGTATAGACAGGCATAGCCTATGCCAAATCTCCGAAACTGCCAAAAAAATCTCGTGGAGTAAAGACTAGTTCAATCCTCCTTTTTTATAATACTCAAGAAATACCTAAATCTTCTTAAATGCTGAGATAAACAAGCACAATCAGTGGTAGGTATGATAGGTACGTTTGTACGTAGATATTTTTGTAAACAAGGTGATCGAGGTGCACTCAAAGTAAAATATTTGTCTATAAACATTACAACATAATATACTTTGCATCGTTGTCAGAAAGACAGTTGTACAAACATGTATACTCGTACTTTTAAAATTTAGCGTAAGTAGTTTGAACTGCGGACGTTCGGTTATCATCCCCGTTGACTAGTTCGAAACAGTACTTATTTATTTATTTAAGTATTTCGTCAGTAAAGACTACAAACTGGTAAATAGAAGTTAAATTAAATAAACAAATAGGCGGCCAAAGTATATTGTCGGCTCCTAGCATGATTACCGATCGATTCGAGCCATTTTTAGTTCATTACGAGCTACAGAAATTTAGAATAATTGTGTTTTGTGTTGCATGAGCTCTAAAATCTTGTTACGAAATAGGAACCACTATTGTAATAAATAACTTCTTATTTGTCTTATCTAATGTGTCAAGCTTTTAAAACGTTGCATTCTTCTTAGCTGTCTGACCCTTCAAGGACGCCGTTCCTTGCTAGTCTACGTAGTAAGACAAGTTTATCCATTACATCTACGACATACCTACTTAGACCATGAGCCGGGATGCGGTGATGCTACTTGACGCATTTCGTCTCGGAAATCACACATAAAATGGAAAATAAAAGCAGACTTTCCGCCGATTTGCGCAAAACGGTTTTATAGCCGCATTAACTAGGAATGTGCAATGTTACATACATTTAGTATGAACATCAAAGTTTTATTATTTCACAAATATATTGAGAAGGAATTGAGAAGAAAGATATTAAAATAATAAAATGAAGTAATCATTAAATAGACATATTTAGGGCTAAGTATCGTTTTACTGTGCAGCTATACAAACATTTAGTATGAACTTTAAAGTTTTATTATTTCACGAATATATTGCGAAGGGAATAAGTTAAAATTAAGTAATCATTAAAATACATATTTAAGGTAAATAAAAGGTGTATCACTTTAAGGAAAATAATAAAACAATAATAAATATGAAAACCATTTATTTTTGATAAGATAAGTGAGTGATAAGTTAATAAATATACTCACTTTCCTCTAAAAGTTCTTTCTTCATAACACGTAAGTCATAGATTACTAAAGGTGAAATTAATTGTAAGGGTAAAACATAATGTTAATATTTTAGAAGTAAGCACATAATTCCGTTAGTTCTATAGTTAACAGTGTCCATGTTTGCTGGTCGACGACGATTGAGCGATAATTCAATCAGTGTTTACAAACAAAATAGAAAGGCGAGAACTGGACAACCGTTTGCCTGCTGGGTAGCGCATTGTTATCATTATCAAATAAAACGTTTGCCACTTAGTTATAGTTCGTTGAAATAACAGCGAGCAATACGCTACTGAAAATCTTAGTAGATAAAGACTTCAATGTATTATTGTGTTTTTATTGATTAGATAGTTAAGTCATCAAATATTTTTCTTTTTATATGTCAAATACCCATGTGGACTTTCTTGTAATAGTAAAATTTATTGGAAAAGAATTTATGATTATTTCGGTGTTTAATTTGTATTTAGCTAACAGTTAGTGCAAAACTGTCGATTGACCATATCTTTAATAAATTGCAAGTGACTCCTTTACACAAAATTTTAAACAACTATTTCAATCTCATAGGCCTCTTGGATCTTCCAATGGGCTGCATGAGAAAATAATTAATTAAACTTATAAAATGTTTCTTCTGTATCTGTCCACGAGATTCCTAGCGGGAAACTTGCAACACCAAATGTTGCGTCTTAGAAAGCGCATTGAATTTCCTCGGGAACCGGTCGGGAGGCAACTTCTAATCTACTTTATTACATTTTGATTACAGCCTGTTGTTAGCTGTTGACACTAAATAACTCAGTAGGGACAATTTACGTTAACCGATCGATAGATAGTTACTTGTAACACCTTGGCATAATAGACTTCATTTATTAGGTAGGTTTCTACAAATTTTCTTAGCAGATTAAACAGAACAAGCGTATTAGTTAGTTCCAAGTCTCCTTATATTTATTTGTTACTCAATTCGACTGTCTTTTTTATGTCAATTGTCAATTATAATATATGAACCAAAAATAAAAAAAACTATTACTATTAAAATGTGTAAAAAAAAGAGAATTATTAAAATGAAGTTATTACAAAGAAAACAAATTGTGGAAATTATTGCACCACATGTAAAGCAAGTAAGTTCATTTCAATGTCAAGCAGTCTTTTGTTAAATATTGCACTGAACGTATATTTATCACGCCTGGTTATTTGCATAAAATTACTTGTAACTAGCTGACCCGGCAAACGTTGTTCTGCCATATAAAATATTACTGAATTTCCCGTAGGAATGAACATATTTCCCGCAGTAAAAAGTATTCTAAATGTTGGCCAGGCTTAGTATCTATAAACCAAAAAAAGTTTCATTCGAATCCGTCCAGTAGTTTCGGAGATTAGCCCGAACAAACAGATTTATTTTACTGTTTTATTATATGTATAGATATGTCTTCGTCGCACATTGAAATAGCCTGAAAGCAGTTATTATAAGTAGTACCTTCGCTAAAGTAGTATCTAATTGTTACATTGCTTATAGAAAAAGCAGACCTTTTTCTTTAAGAGAGTAGCGTCAAAAGAAATTGAAGAAGGGAAAAAGTGGACGTCACAAATTTTCAAACATACATACTATTACAATAAATTCCCGAACCAAATATATAAGATATATAAGATATATAAGCATTTATAAGATACCACTTCCACATAAAATCTTTGACACCTTAACGAGCATTTAAATAGATTTGAGACTGGAATTTCCTATCTGAGCTTGTTCGGTCTATTAGCGAATGGGGTTGCGGAGGTTAGATATGTGATCTTTTCGTGACAAACAATCTAGTGCCAATGAAAATTACCCGTGAGCTTAGAGGCTATTTTTGGATCACATATTAAATAAAAACTATGTAAAGAAAATTTTGCAAGCAAGCAGGGAATTTTGGACCTCGAGGTGTTTGGGTGTAAAGTACAGCTATTGATGCTGCATCCTGTGATGTTTTTGGAAATGGGTTTCTTGGGAAATAAAGTCCGATCCGAACCGAGTCGTACTGTCATCTTCCAGTTTGTCGGACATTATCTTTCCTATAAATCTTTAAATACTACCTAACATATTTACCTGATGATGTTCACTGCCGTCCACGTATATTTGTTACCAATACAAGTAACAGTATTACAATTGTAGTTCACAACAGATCCGTTCCTCTCTTTGAGGATTGGGATGTGTTGGTCGCATGTGTATGACTATATATGTACAAGCCATAGCTGTGTACCTTCGCCATAAGCTCCTAAGGGAACGGATGACAAGACGAAAATTTTGCTCTCATATTGATTGTGCAAAGTTACTTAAACGACACATCTATTTGTTTGTACTTGGTATGTATTATGGCATTACATAAAATAATTTAAGCTTATAGTCCTAGCTAAGATGCTGTTTTCTATGTACTCATTCTTGAATGTGAAACTGCCGTCAAATATTGTAAAAAGCAGTCGCCGTAGAGGGCAGGCAGCGGTCAGGCCGGTTGTGACGTAGCGCCATTATCCACAATGCCAGTTCTCGCGGCTTGCTTGCAGTCGTCAGCAAATCATATAATATTTGAATAGTTAATTACATTTTCTTCTTTATTTAGATCTGTTACAAGACTGCTTACGTAGAACAGGAAGCGTAATATTTATCATACTTTCTGTTCTTTCTCTCTATTCAGTTTGTTACCACTTGGAACTTATGGTACCTAATTTAAATTAGTTCAAGTAGTAGTAGCAGTACTACCGCCACCCTCATAAGCCTCCGTGAAGCAATTGTTTCAGTTTGGAGATGGCTAATCTTAAGGCTTAATTACTAGGCGAACATCTTAGTCCTCAAGGGTAGCCACGCATTTGTGGTCAACCTCAACTATTCAGTCGTACTCAGGGATGATTACTTATGTCAGGTGGACTGCATGCCCGTTTGATACCTTTAAAAAATAAAAAAAAACCTGTACCTGTATAATTTGTTATTGTCGTCGTTGGTATAGTTGTTGTAAAAGTATATTTGTTTATTTTTTCCAATTATACATTTTAAGTGTATTAATTCTTGGCTAACTAATATATTAGATTCGGGGGTTTTTATTGAATTTGTAATTAACTACCAATCAATGTTACAACTAATATTTTGAATCTACTTCTAACTCTTCTAAGTCGTATCCAAATTAAACTTTGTATGAACATGTGTTTTGAACAATTTGGTAATGACCTGATATTTTGTTCCTAAAGATCATTTTCTATAATTTTGCGTTGTCTAACTTTATGGATTATTTGCGAAGAATGATTAATGATTTCCTAGTGACTGATCGAATGTTTGACTAGGTTTTTGCTAACATATCGTATGTAGTTAAATGATAGAAGAAAGTAGATAATTACATTGATACACCTCACGACTAAGTTAGAATGCTTAATTTTTCTATTAATTTAATTTTTTTCGCGGTATTTTCTCAAATTATGCTTTAAATGCTTTTTTGTCAGTCAACTTAAACTAAATGTATTGTGCAACTTTTCTCAAGTTATCAGTCCATAATTGAACATGAAAACAAATGTTTGATCACTTAAGTTCCTATTTTTAAATAGAAAATTCCGTGGCCGGTTGTGACTTTCACTTTGTGTTCAAAAATAGTTCGGAGACGCATCTAGACGGTTGTTCGCGTCAATATAAATAGACGGAGTTCACGCTTGGCGATATATCGCGCAGCTCCTAAATCTTCGTTCCTGACACGTGACGGAGTCTCTAAACTGGGATTGTGATACGTAACACACCTATCTATTGGGTATTTACGTGACTCATTAACGATGAGTCGATGAACATCTAATTAGTTAGGTATATATACTTTGAATTGGATTAAAAGATTATCTTCGACGGTCGTGCAGTATCACCCAGTATATCTAAATAATAGATTTTATTTAAGGTGGTGGTCTTTTTTTTTCATTTGAAATGAAAATTTCTATAGCAAGGATACGAGTATAGGATAAACTAAATGGAAACGCGTCAGAGCCATATTTACGCTTAAGGTATTGCAAAAAATTTTATAATTGTTTAACGAGTAAACTCAAATCGTGTGTCACTTATTACGACGTTTTGTTCCTGTGCATCGCTCAAAAGAACCAATTGAACGCGCTCAGCGACAGCTTAGCGTCCCAAACCTCACCCCCAATTTTTAAGTTTATTTATCAATACTGTCAGTGTCTTCTAGGAGTACACACCTAAGTATTAATTCTAAATATCTTAGGTAAAAGAATTTCAAATCACCTTTAAAAATGATTGAAACTATTTTTAAAGTAAATTGCTTGCAGAGAAATATAAAATGTTACATTCATTTAATTATTTTAAATATTTGCATTCTTTTTCCTAACTTTATAAGTTTTCACTTCTATCGGCGGTCCCTAT
>DWNR01001486.1:0-14966 GCA_018250455.1 Polygonus leo
TAAATTGCTTCACGGAGGATTATGAGGGTGGCGGTGGTACCTCCCCGGTCGAACTACATGACTTCTACCACCTGGCATTTAGGCCTACTTCCCATTTCATAAGTGTCTGGAATGCGGTGAGGAACTTCTTCCCAAATAAAAATATCTACTTCTGTTTATTCATTTCTTACAACTTATACTTTATAAATATTAGGGAGTATATATTTATTTCTCTTTTAACAAATTATTGTTTTTTTTTACAATATAAATTTGTGTAATTAGATTGTAAATAACAAAATCTGTCAATTCTTAAAAATTTTTACATCGCCGGATCACATCAATTTACAGCGTTATATTATTTTAAAACATTTATTTAATCGTACTAAAAATATAATTATTATACTTAATTTACACACAATAAAATTCATAGAATCAAATCATATATTCAAAGTTGTACTTCTATAAGTTGTCATTTTAATTTGTTGTGTTAAATATATATTTATGACAATAGATTACGATTATAACTTAAGAAGAATACACAATTAATTTTATTTTACATCAATAATAACTAAATTACTAAAGCATATTAAGTATTATACACTATAACCACATTGTACCCTCGTTTATATTTACATCACTTTTCATCTGTACAATTTGTATTAGTCACTAAATTACCCTGTCTAAAAGCGTGAGAATTGTAAAGAAAAGTTCAGTGTTATTAAATATATTACGGCTATTGCGGAGAGCTAAAAATAAAGCAACCGTTGAAACCCTTTCTAGTAATTTCCTATTTAGTGCGTCTTTGAGCCCGTCCAAAAAAATAATGCTGATAGTTTTTTCATCGGACTGAAATTATTCGATACTAGATGACCCAGCAAACGTTGTTCTGCCATATAAACCAGCTAACCTAAACTAACCCTTTTTTTTAACCACCCAGTAGGAGATCCCCGCGGCTGGAGCTGCCACCTTGTCGTGGTGGGGGAGCTTGCGTATCCCACTGATCCCCTAGGCTATGCCGGATAGGGTCACCCATACCGGACAGGCTAGGGGGATGGGTCAGACTAAGAGCGGCTCAGAGGTGGGTCTCCATCTGCGCCCGATGCCTTACGGCGTCGGGCGCAGTCGGGCGGCATTGAGGTTGACACATAGAGGGCTCCTCGGCGTGTCCCTCGCCGTGTGCTGAAGGCACTGCCTGAGAATCAGAGAGGGGAATCGGGGGACTTATCGATCGATAGTCCACACTTGGTTGCCTGTGGTGTAGGGCGACCGTGTGGGCGAGGCCGTCTTCCCTGCTTCCCCGACGAGATGGAGGCGGTGGGTTTGGTTTTAAATTTCAGGTCTCTATAATCAGCGGTTTAGGCTGTGCGTTGATCCGTCAGTCAGACATTCAGGACAGAACATTTTATATGTACCTATCGAAGATAGATTTTTTTGATCCTTGTTAATATAGTATCTCCCACTGACAGCAAAAGACGTTGCAGCTAAGGTTTCAATTTTGAATTCTCACAACGTGTTCGCAGATTAAAATTAAACAATATTGCTTTTATCCTATATATTGGTTCTCGGTTATTACGTAAGTTTCTCGGTTATTCGAGTAGTACCCAAGAGCGTTCGGGTATAGTATAGTCAGCATGACGGCGCATGGCGCAAATGTCACGTATACGTCAATCTCGCCAGTTTCCTCATTTATTACGTCACGTTGGCTATAAAAGATCGTTTAATAGATTAATCTGCAGTATCAATTCGATGAATATTTGGAGTTTTCCTCTCATGGAGCAATTTAGTAAAATAACTAACCATTTCATGTTGTGCCCTCATTCGAATTTATTCTACTACATAACATATGTCTTGAAGACTATAAAAGTAATTATGTTTAAGTATTTTACATTCGAACAAGCAATACCAAATATTAAAATATTGGTATAAGTACTTTATATTTAGTTTCTTTGTACAAAACTTATTTGCGATTTCAATGATTTCTTTACATTCTTACTACAGTTTTATTTACAAAGCTACTTTATTAAAACATTTCTATTTGTTTTATCATTATGTACACAACTGAAATATTCGTAATAACCAATTCCAATCAACTTTCTGAATAAATATGATGTACATTTCATAATTTGAAAACGAGACATGCGCCTCTAATTGCTAAAGTATTTGACCAATGAAGCATCTCAATTATAATTTTGAACGTATGAAAATTAATTAGACGTAGCAAATCAGCGTTAATTAGACGTAACATTAGACGTATCAAAATGAATCCTTTTAACATTATATAATAGAGTATTTTTAAATATATCGTTTTGGTCGATTTCACAACAATTTCGATTTTGGAACAATTCAGCATTTGAAATAGATACGTTGGTTTCGTAAAAGCATCTCGATGATGACTGTGTTTCATGATTGAGCTGCGTTGTAGGCAAAATTAATCAATAATTTGGTCAAATGTTTAGCTTGATTTTTGATCGACATAGTTTAACATTCGTATCCGATTGAATCCACATTAGGCGGCAACCAGAGCATCTCGGAAAGAAACATTTTTATTGAAGCTCTTACTTGCAAAATGTTTACATTTTAAGGTTTAGTCATATACACTGAATATATTAAAACAATCCATTGTACCATTATGACATTATTTACATACATTATTTCCAAAATAAATCAGCGTTTAAAATCGATATGACCGGATCGTTGCAGCATTTCGATGGAGAGCGCATGCGCGTGCGCAGCACGACGTGACGATCGTGTCACGAGATTAAGCATCGTAGTAGCGTGCGTGTCACGATGAAAATGTACACCAATAATTTGGTCGATTATTCAGTTCGATTTTGGAGCTAATATGAGACTGACTATTGGATTAAACCCAAATTCGGTGGCAACTGACAAATCTCTAAAAAAAATATTGAAGGTTACGAACTCATACTTACAAATGTCGTGAGAATTGTTCATATTTACTGAACACACTGCGAAAATCCACAGTAAGATCATAATATTTTATTTACAAACAAAATTCAAACCACAATTTGCAATAAATCAACGTTTAAATCTGTATGGCCGTGTCGCTACATCATCTTGTCGGAGACGGCACACTACGACGTGACTAAACTGCACCGTGGAGGACGTGTCATAACATAGGATGCAAAGATCAATCAATTGTTTGGTCGAATATTCAGTCCGAGTCGATTTGATTTTGCACCAAATATTCGGTCTAATATTCATAATAGGTAGAAATAGAATCCACACTCGGCGTATAATAAAATATGAATTTGACCTGTTCATTGAATAAATAAAACATCCCATTATTTCATCTTAGAGTCATATTATTATATTATTTACATACATACTTCCGTCGATAATTTTAAGGTAATCAGCGTTTAAAATCAATGTGGCCGTGTCGTTGCAGCATCTCGACGGAGAGCGCGGGCGATCGCGTCATGTGACTTAGCTGCGTCGTAGCGCGCGTGTCGTGACATGCGAGGTAAATATCAACCAATACTTTGGTCAAATAGTCAGTTTAATTTTGCATATCAGGCGGCAACTGACGTATCTATTTTAGAAATATTTTTATAAGCGGTCATACTTGCGTCATAAAAAAAATAGTCCTGTACGCTGAATAGATCAAAATTATTACTTATTATATTATTTACATACATAATTCCATCCATAATTCAGAACAAATCATCATCGATTAGCGTTTAAAATCAATGTGACCGTGTCGCTGCAGCATCTCGACGGAGAGCGCGTGCGCGGGCGCAGTGCGACGTGACGATCGCGTCACGTGACTGAGCTGCGTCGTGGCACGCGTGTCGTGTCGTGCGAGCGGCACGCCGTGCGCGTAGCCGTTGTAGCGCATCGCGTTCATCTGGAAGGAAGTGCTTGGTTAGACTAATTTTGGTTTTTATTGCAACATCTATACATATAATAAAACAGTAAAATTCATGTATCTGTACATTGAATATAGTTACGAAAAAGTAATTGGGGGTGAATAGTATTAGAATACTTTCTTTCTGGCTGCCTATTTGTCTGTTTGTCCAGGCTAATCTCCGAAACTATTGGACAGATTCGAATGAAACTTTTTTTGCTGTATAGATACTAAGCCTGGTCAACATTAAGAACACTTTTTATTGCGGGAAACTCGCTCATGCCTACGGGAAATTCAGTAATATTTTATACGGCAGAACAACGTTTGCCGGGTCAGCTAGTTTTTTAGTAAAGCGAGATACATTACCTGGGATGGACGTGATAATGCTATGACATCAACCTAAATATAAATTGAAGTCCTACTGAAAATCGATTACGGATGTGTAGATAAATCTAAGAACTAAAATAGTTGCTCATATCACATAATATTATCATGGACAATATTGAATATGGAGAAATCGGGTATTCATTTATTTGAATTTACAATTCAAATTAATTGTTTTTATGTAATAAAATTTAAATTTCAAACACTCAGAATTGGATATTCCCTACTTACGATGTCATGACATGTCCAGATGACATGTCCAGATCTACGATGACATAATAATAGTTATAATTGTGGAATTAATTCAAGATAAAAATTCTAATATTACATATTTTTAAAACTCGTTGAGAGTCAGATAAGGAAGCACTTCTGTCTTTGTAGAAGTTATTAAAAACGTTATTTTTACCTTCACAGCTTAAAAACGAAACGCCTTTGTAACGTTCAAATTTAAGCAAATTTAATACGGATCGCATTATTTTCAATCCAATTTACCCTAAAAGTGTCGAGATTACAAAAGGCAAGCGAGTATTAAATGAAAGAGGGGAAGCGTGGATTAAATGAAGCAAATGAACCATAAAATATATTACCGTAGATCCGAGTTCCCCTGACGATCATTCGGAACCAAATCGATCATGATTGAAAAACGAATCATTTTTTTTTATTGTGTAAAGGTAGCAAACGAGCATGCAGTCCATCTAATGGTAAGCGGTCCCTGCCGCCCATGGACATCAGTAATCATATTCAAGTACGATTGAGTCATACCTAAGTTTGATCACAGATGCGTTGCTACCCCTGAGTACTAAGATGTTCGCCTCGCGTTTAAGTATAGCCGGCAACCACGCCTCTCCAAACTGAAACACAATAAATTGCTACCTCCCCGGTCAAACTACATGAGTTCTACCACCTGGCAAATGCATAGTTTACGATTCTACAAATGACATGCACACAAACATTCATTTTAATAAATTAAGATAGTGAATGTCTACTGTTGTGTTTTGTTTTCGTTGAAAATAAATATTACAAAAATAATAACAATAAATGCTTAGAAAGGTACGTGTTTTAGCAAATGTTTACTGGCAATTTTTTTGGAGGGAAAGTTGTAAGTTGTTGTCGATTACACGGTACAAGAAGAAAACATCTCCAGGTGCCATGGCTATTAATCGGAATTGGGCTAGTAATAACCCAGTTTCGGAAATTACTAATTGTACGGGGCATTACTAAGACGCTTACTTATTGTGTCAACGTAATTAATGTGTGTGAAATTCAAAATTTTGACAACTAATACTAATTTGTCACTTAATGTATGCACAAGTTTCTCAAGCTTTTCAAAAATATTGGGCGACATTGGCCATTTACTACCAGGTCACAAATTCGTTTGCTACTTTAATAAAACAAAGACAATCAGCCCATTTAGAAAGAAGCTGTTAAATAAATCCCTCCAGCTGATGTACAATAGCGCTTAACTAAATATCCCTCACTTCCTCACACAATGTGAAACAATTTACAGCCGAGGTAAAGCAATTCGTTAGCAAATGTGCCACAATTGTTATGTAACGTGGTAATTTTCTATTATGTTTCTGGTTATATTTTTGGAAATTAATTTGTATAAAAATACCACGTATGAATTAGACTCAAGCATGTAAGGTTCCGTATTATGGATTGTTTAGATTGAACAAAATTGATGGAAATCTCCAAAATAATGAGTTTCCTGTATAGAACTTATATAAACTATTAACGGTCAATAGATAGTGTTACTATCCTAATCTGCTTTAACGAATTATGCTTTTATATGGTATAAAAAATTTAATTGTTCCTCTTTGTGCGAGCCCAACTCACACTTGACATTTTTCTTATATTACGCAGTTTTTTGGAAGAGAAAATAATATTCCCACCAAATTTCTCCGTCCTAACGCGCCAAATATATTCGAATAGGCAGATTCTCCGAGGCATGGTACATTTATAAATTTCCATAACAAATTTGCATGGAGCAAGAAAACAGGTGTTCGCCGATTTTGTTAAGCCGTCGCAAAGCGCGTTCACGCCTAACGATATTAGATTTTTGGGATCTTTGACGTAGTGACAGTAAAAGAAGAAATCAAAAATGCTCTCTAATTTGCTTCCTTTTATCGAAACCTCATTATGGCCATAATATACACAAAAAGAGAAAGAATTTACGAAAGCTCTTCCTTTCTTTGCATGTATTTATACTATGGACTGATGAACTGAAAATAAAGGCAAAATTGTTTTGTCCTAAAATAGGACCCACTTTAGTAGTCTTCATCTACAACTGGGTTCTATTATTGTTGATAAAAAATATTTTTGATAGTTTATATTTTGAACTTTTAGAACTGTGGAGTTGTGACTTGAAACTTGCCATGTAGTTTCTGTTTAGTATTTGCAACACTATTTTCAAAGTGGCAAATGCCACAAAGTTACAGTTTTGACAAGCTGACCCCTGCATCATCTGAACGTGGGTTTCCACGTCAAATTTAATAATGTCCAGTTTCGATTTCTTTGAGCGTAAACTGTTGGATACTTTATTTACGACGTATTTCACAAAAAAATATTGAAGTGTTCACTGATGTTCCTTCAAATTTCAAGGTCAAATTATTACGAAAAATGTTTTCGACACTAAACTGAATCCACAGCAAAAATAATAATCAAAATGGGTTCATAAGCAACGAAGATTTGCAGGTTGAGAAATTATCTGTTATATATTATCTTCGTAGTTCAAGGTCAAATAATTATGAAAAAAAAGATGGGACTACTGTATCAAGACCTACGTAACAAAAATAGAATCATAAAATACGTACAGAATCGGCGGAGTGATCGCGTAACAAACATACAAAAAAATTACAGACGTGTTGATAACCGCCTCTTTTTACAGTCAGTTAAAAAGATATTATAATGGACAAATAGTGGACACACATTTTCCAATCTAAATTATGATATATTTAATTATGATTTAGTTAAAATATTTGTATATTTAAAGTCATACGAGTTTCATCATATACATCACGAGCTAGTCGACACTCGGGTCGTTTGAGTGTATGAAGTGCATCTCGACCCGACCATTCGGGCGTAGTAAAAAATCTCTAGAGATTCCATGTTGTAACTAAATTTTGTTTTTTGTAACGGATTTTCACTTTTTAAAACCTGTTGTACTTATTACATCAATACGTGAAGCAAAAACATTGTACCTTTTTTACGGATATTACATGGCCAGATGACAGTTTATACTTTGACAAATGTTATAGTCCTTCATATAAATGGAGAAGGAGAGCAGAAAGCTATTATTTTTAAAAGTATTGCTCTATAAATACATTAAATTAATAGAAAAACATTACAAACACTACCGTTTATGCGTAAAGTCTGTTGTCAACCTGACAAGAGATTATTATCTGTATATTAATTTAAACCAAACTAACCATATTAAAATGCTAATTGGATATAAACAACTGCTACGTGGTGGAATTAGGTGTAGTGATCGAGCGACTATACAGAGAATCTACCACCTCTCAAATATCATAAAAATACATGATCTTCAAGCCTGCAATTTAAATGTTTCAAACCGTCATAAAGCCAGCATCGTTAGCTCCATTCTGCACTTCCTGAAGGAAATAAACGAATGCTCCCATTTTAAAATTAATGGCTACATCGCGGACTGCGGTTTCTTTTCCCCGTTTTGAAATAGCTCTTTTATTTTCCTTCATTTAACAAGGCTCTAGATTTCCAGCAGGCTTTTGTGCAACTAAGGCCGTACTTCATGATGATACATCATAGAAGCACTACTACTGAGGTCGCTACTTGTATACATGTGATGATTAAACGTACCTCTCTGATTGAAATGCTGATTGTTATAAACAACTGCTACGCGGTGGAGTTAGTTGCAAGAATATTATTTACACGAATAGTAGCATTCCGGCCGCACCCTTTGTAGGTGTTCATGAACATCACCAGATATTATAAAAATACAAAGCGCTCAAGCATTCTTATTATACCACACAAAACAAACCATACCCCTAAACAGAATTGCTCATAAACAACTGTTACGCGATTTCAGTTATGCAGTTGCAGCGGTGGTGCTGCTCCTGGCGAATACGGGTTGTACCACCTCGCAAAATTTATAAAAGGTACAAGATCTTCAAGCCTGCAATTTGGATGTTCCAAGTCCTAAAGTCGGCTTTGTTAGCTCCATTCTGTACTTCCTAACAGAAATAAACGAATGCTCCCATTTTAAAATTAATGGCTTCATTGCGGAGTACGGTATATATTTTCTGTTTTAAAATAGCTTTTTTATTTGCATGTCTTTACTTTACTAGTCTGGTTTTACATTTCGGTCAGTCTTCTGTAACTAAAGCTTTAGCTTAGAGTGGATTTTATTATTTCTATGTAAAATACCTGATTATAGGTGGTGCTACAAAGAAGACAGAGGTCATCGCTTGTTATATAGCTATAATGGGCAATCAAATCAAAATAAATGAGTGTTTTCTATAGTGTTGTCTATAGTCTCTTGCGCCGCTTCTTCTCCATAATAATAACATCTTGCGAATTGGTGGTAATGTTAGGTCAGTTACATACTGCTCCGCAAACAGCATTAAATAATAATATATTGGAATATCTCCTATCCTATCTATTCTATACAATTGTCATGTAAAAATCTGCTACGCGGCGGTATCATATGTGTGCTCCGAGCAAGAACTGAGGGCATCGTCTCTTGTGTAATTAACCGGCAATCGCGCTGAAATGCAAATTAGTTATAAGCATTTGCTACACGGCGGAATTAGGTGTGGTGTCAATCCGAGTGAAAGACGTTGTCATTGCTTTTTATGTAACTGAATGAATGTCTGGACGTCCGACCGTCATTACTCTCAGTAATGCGGCTGTAGGCCTCTAGAATGGTGAATAAGGAGGGAGGGGGAGTTTGGGACTCGAAGCGAACCTCTTCATCCGGGCTGCTTCTCGGTCGACAAAAGCCGTACCGGTACTAATAATATTAGTTTATAATGCTATAATAACATAACTATAACTATAAATAAAATAACTAATATAATATTAGTTTATAAATTGCTTACAATATTATAATATAATAAAATAACATTAAATAGTAATGAAAGCCAGAGGTCCACAACCCTCTGTTCGGTTGTGGACCTTATGTAACTAACTGTTGTGAATTAGGTATGGTGGTGTTGGCGCCTTAGGCGAATATGTTACCTCCTCCTACCACCCCGCAAAAAATATAAAAGGCACATGATTTTCAAGTCTGCAATTCGGATGTTTCAAAGCCTCATTATGTCAGCATCGTTAGCACGATTCTGCACTTCCTGACGGATATAAACGAATGCTCCCATTTTAAAATTAATGGCTTCATCCCGGATTGTAGTTTCCATTTTCTGTTTTAAAATAACTCTTTTATTTGCATGTCTTTACCTAACAAGTCTGGTTTTAGATTTCGGTTCGTCTTCTGTAGCTGAAACTTTAGCTTAGTTATGATTACGCATTTTCTACATTAGCAAGTGCGTTGTATCTTGGTAAGCTGTTAAAATAGTATTAGAACACTTTTCAATCTTTTTTATTTTTTTTGCCTATCTGTTTGTCTGTTTATCTGTTGGTCCAGCATAATCTCTGAAACTACTGGACGGATTCGAATGAAACTTTTTTTGGTAAAGTATAAAGACAGAACGACAGTCAGATAATTTTAGAATATTAGTAGAGTAGTTTAATAGTAAAAATGTAATACACAAACAAACGTCTTTCTTGTTTGCTTCTTCAATTATATTAAGAGGAAACTTTAATATTTCATAGTTGAGGTTAGTTTCTCCATAAAAGTATGTAACCAATTTATCTATTACCCTTTAAAGGGCTATTATCCTCTAAAGGGCACAAAAGCTGTGTTAACTTAAACAATAGCAATTTCCAACTTAAGCGCGTCCAACACGACCGCGAAATAACCTTCGGAATGAGTAATGAGGACATTTAGGATTTCTTTCGACCATTCCAAAAAACAAATGTATCATTATCTGATAACTGCCTTAGTTTTATCAAATACTAGCGAATGGGGTGGTAATTTTTTGTTAATAGCACTTTTTGTTTCTTTTCTAAGGTTCCGACTGATATGACGCAATTGATATAAAGGCAATCGGTCTATCTGTCCGTCACACCTAATGTTCTCCAATTACATTTGGAGAAAATCCGCATCAAGTAAGTGGAAATTATGTTACTGTATGACTTTGTGTACCCCTAACATAGACGTAAAACCAAAATATTTTTTTATACTGAAATTCATTTTATGGGACAAAATAAGTAAGCTCGTTTGCTACTTCAGTTGCATTAAAAATATTAGGTATACACGTCAGTTTTTTTAAAATTAGAAGACTTATAATCTTATGATGCCAACATAGTCGTTTTCTTACTACTGTAGGTTGACTGGCAGATAATGTATAACATAAAGTCCGTTTTTGTATAATTTGAGACAAAAGGTTTAAATAAATAATTTTAAGGGTTAATTTGGCCATAAAACTACCTAACCAATTTAACAATAACCCTCTAAAGGGCACAAAAGCTGTGTTAACTTAAAACAATAGCAATTTCCAACTTAAGCGCGTCCAATACGACCTGCGAAATAACCTTCTGAATGAGTAATGCGGACATTTAGGATTTCTTTTGACCATTCCGAGAAACAAATGTATCATTATCTGATAACTGTCTTAGTTTTATCAAATACTAGTCAATTTACGGCATATTTTTTTGTTAATAGCAGCTTTTGCATTATTTGTACAAAAACATTGACATATGGCGGTGACAGTGGTCCGTATGTCGTGACCACGGACAGACAGACACGAGAGTGATCTTATAAATACGTCCGTCACAATTGAAAGAAAAGATATTAATAGCATGTTTGTTCTATTTTATATTTTTGTGAGGGTTCCGTTCCTAAAGGTAGTCAATAGCCCTATTACAAAGATGCTAGGTAGGTGGTAGAACTCATGTAGTTCGACCATAACCCTCCGTGAAACATTTTTTTGTGTTTCGGATTGGAGAGGTGTGGTTGCCAGCTATGCTTAAACGCGAGGCGAGTCGTAGTCCTCAAGGGTAACATGCATTGCAATCTTATTACTACCCTATTATAAACATAAATAATTAGTATTTGTCTTTATGAATAAAAGTTATAATGTGAATAGTATCAGGGATTATTTTGCGGAAATACTAATTTATGAAATCAGTTTAAATTACTTTGCAATATAGATAGGTAGACGTGGCTTGTTACAAAGCAAATTAAATCATTTTTTTATGGTATAAAGATAGCAAACCTAGATCTGTTGGTAATGGTCATTGTCAACCGTGGATATCAGTAAACATCTCCAAGCACAATTAAATCATACCTAAGTTTGATCACGTTGTTGATTGCATTGCTACCCCCTAGGATTAAGATGTTCGCCTCGTTTGTAAGTATAGTATTAAGGCTGAACGTCGTTTGCTGCGTCAGTAAGTAGATAAAAAATGATAAATATGAATACTTATTTCAAGTTTTAATATTAAATTAGGCTTCCTGGAAGTCCAAAGAACGTTGTAAGTTCCGACTCGGCCTCCAGTTTTTTACGCCCGAAACTTCGAGTGTCACGAACCGAAAGTTTAATAAGTTTGTGGACGTTATTGCTTGAAAAATTGTGTAATTTCTTGTGAAGATCGAGTTATTAAATTTAGGCTTAAAATATCTTTACTTTTTACTGTGAAAATTACAAGTGATACTGAGTTATGAATTGTTTTTATAGTACTAGACCCTAACGGGTGACTTACTTGTCTATTAAAAGCGATATTTCACAAAACTGCTTGACCTATGTATAGGGCTAAAGTTTGATCAAATTGTAGCTTTAGGTAGGGTTGTAGACACGACACTTAAAAAGCTAACACTGAATCCAAAATAACAATACGTTATCCTGGCATATTTATATACCATTATTAACGTAAGGTAGTAAACGAGCATGTCTTTCAGCATCGTCCTGATGATAAGTGGTCACTGTCTTCCTTGGCCATTAGTAAGTATCTCCCGCAGACCACAGATGCGATGCTTCTACCCTGAGAACAAATAATTTGTTTAATATGGTCAAAAACCAATTATCTCCAACACAAAACTCGCAACACAAGAATTGCTTCACGGAGGATTACGGTGGACCTTCCTGGTCGAACTTTTTTTTTATTGTGTAAAGTTAGCAAACGAGCATGCAGTCCACCTGATGATAAATGGTCACTGCCGCCCATGGACATCAATAATCATCCTTAAGTACGATTGAGTCATACCTAAGTTAGATCCCAGATGCGTTGCTACCCCTGAGGACTAAGATGTTCACCTCGCGTTTAAGTACAGCCGGTAACCACGCCTCTCCAAACCGAAACACAATCAATTGCTTCATGGAGGATTATGAGAGTGGCGTTTGTCCCTGTTTGTAGGCCCCTTGAACTACAAGAATTGTAGTACCTGGCAAAGGTGTATAAACTCATGACAGTTTCACACCTTTTATATTATTACACTTACGACTCCGACAGACACAGTAATAACTTATGCTAGTAGTTTAATATTTCATCCAAAACTCAATACGAATTAAGCACACGAGACACAACTGGAATACGAAGAGGATTAATATAGACGAAGAATACAAAGAAACATTTTCTTTTCGAATTACATAGGGAATTTCATCTCGCGGGAGATACGCGACCGACGACGTCTGTAGTCAACGGGGTTGTGCCACCATGAGCGATGAAAGATAAGCGATATTATTATATAGGGTGTTTTTTCACAAACGTTCTTCCCGCACGAGCTATTTATTACATTTCCACCGATTACCACACGGGACACTTACCACCGTCGGAAAACTGTGATTTTTGAAAAATTGTAGAGCTTATTAATTGAGTTTTGCTACATTTCTGTTATTATGATTGAATTGTACAATAAAATAGTATTTTTTCCCTACTGATTTTTGAGATACAGCAAAATTCAATTAACCGTCTTTTTCATTCAAGAGAATCTACGTTTATTTCTTAGTGACAGTTCATACTCAAAATAAAACCGACATCTTAAATACAAAATTGCATTAGTTAACCAAAAAACAGAAAATAAATTTATAGTAAAATAAGTCATTCTTATTTTTTGTTTCTACCCTTTAATGTTATTAATAATTGTTTAAGTACAAGTAAGTATAGCCAGCAACCACGCCTCTCCAAACCGTAACACATGAATTGCTTCACGGAGGATTAGGAGGGTAGTGATAGTACCTTCCCGGTCAAACTAAACGACCTGTCGAAATTGTCTCGCCAAACCACTTTCTCGCTAACACTACAACCGGTCCCTTACGAAACGAAGAAAAAATATAGTTTGATATAAACGTTTTATGCCCTCGTCAATTCATGACATGTTTTTGTAATGAGATTACATAAAACTTGATATGAATGTTGGCATATGATAAACTCGTAAAAAGATATACGCTTCAATTGAATTTTTACTTTCTTGATACCTTTGTGTTGTGTTTACTAAGTTTTTAATGGAAATATGAGGAAAAAGTAATAATGTTTATTTATTGTTTTTGCTTTTTGCGATAACAATATCATGTAGGTGTTCCATCGATCGGCTGGTTTGGATAAAGTTTGTCCCTCTCACTTGTAACAAGTGAGACGTTTTGTCGCACTTATTTGAAACCTGTTTTCACGTCAGGGGGTTGTCAATAACCGTTCAAATCGTCGGGAAATTTACAAATGTTTTTAAAATTGTTTATTGAATATGCCATAAAAACTTTAGGATGCCTAAAATATTTTTTGGGTTCATTTTATTGCAAATCTAAGGTTGCGCAGTAGTCAAATAACCGCAAGATCTCTACGAGACACCACTCGCCAAAGGATAAAGTTCCATCCACATCAATTGGATTCGTCGCAATCCTCAACTGTTCAGTTTACACGTTCTTTTTTATCACACACGTACAAGATGTGGAATGAGCTTCCTCTTCCTCCTGAGGTATTCCCAGAGCGCTATGACATGGGGCTCGTCAAAAAAGATGCGAAAAGAGCTCTTCTTCAAATGTTACAAATATCCCAGGGCGATAGGGAACACTTACCATCAGGCCACCTGATCGTAAGTGTTCACCACATCTGCCTTATTGATAAATTAAAAAAAAAAACCGTCATTCCAGGTCCCATAGTAGTAGTATTGTTTTTTTTTATTATTTCAACGTGGGCAAAACACCTTATCTAAATGTATCATGAGCTCTTGGGTTACCAAATCTACACACCCATCCCTGAAATGTTTCTATACTATATATGTGGAACTTTTCTTGTTGTACGTATTTGACACAGCATTGTTTCGACTTTCAACAAGAGAAAAGTCATATTTTAAGACGAGTGCGGTGACCGGAAATTATCAATCGATTTATGTTCAGGGGTCACAGAGTTTCAGAACTGTGTCGGTACTTGTTATTTTTTTTTCATTATTCGGCTGAGCAATGTTTTCACTCAATAAATATTGACTTCGCTTATGTAATAATTGGGTTGTTATTGGGAACAGTCCACTTTATTGTAAAGACTTTTAATATTAATTACTTCAGACCCCTAAGTTAAGAGATCAGAAGTAATTGGTACAGTTCGACTCAATACCCAAAGATGTTTAAAATGCCAGGTGGTAATTTGCCAGGTGGTAGAACTCATGTAGTTCGACCGGGGAGGTACCACCGCCACCCTCATAATCCTCCGTGAA
>DWNR01001487.1:0-14966 GCA_018250455.1 Polygonus leo
ATTGTTTTTTTTAGTACAATCGCCCATCATTAACGGGATGTGTCCAGTGACGTCATTCAAAGCGCGCGCAAAATTGCAGCGTTTGAACGGCTCAAATTTATTCGACTTTTTAAATTTAATTTTTAAAAACAATTAGAGTGTTTTCAGGTCTATTTATATTTTTTGTACGTTATATAGATGTAAATGATTAATTAAAGACAAAAAAAAATCATGAATATTCCCTATTGCATTTCAGTTGAAGAAGATGTGGTTGCCAAGCACACTACAAGAGAAAATCATCAGATTTGAGGGGTGGAAACTACCTATATTCAACCTCTAGTTGGATGTCCCTATTTAAGATTACAGGTGTACATGGCAGTAGCAATCAATTACCATCAGGTATAAACATAAAAAAGTAACTCACCTTTTTGACAACAGCTCTAAAATCCAAACAATGTGTCAGCACATGTCTAACAGTAGAATTCACAGGTATGTGCAGTGGTATTTTAGATTTAGTGCTTTTCTGACTACCGTCTATTGCCAGAGTATAAGTTAAGTCTGCTACAGATGCCAGACCCAAATGGTTTATGATAAAATCAACTTCATTTTTGCTGTTATGTGGTATTATGCCAATTGTATCGCCAGGTTTAAAATTAAAATTGCTCCCCTGTATAAATGAAAAAGAAATTAATAAAGGCATACTTTTATTTATATACACAATAATACAAGCTAAAATTTAAGGAGTGGAAAGAATAGTTTTGGCTTTTAGATATTGTATATATCTGAATCAGTTGAAAAAAATCCTAAAATTCAATTAAAAATGTCCCTAAGAACTCCATACTATAATCATAAATAAACCACATTTATTGCTCTCATAGCCCTAATAGTAGGATATCTTGTAGTGTGATATCATGGTCGTTTGTCAAGAACTGACCAAAAATCAGGACTCAGAACCCTCCGCCTTTGTGTCAAGTACAATTACAGACAGATTGTCATAATGTGCGATACTTTTCTTAGATTTAATTCATACTTTATAGGCATTTTACTCTTACAGATTTGCATACAAGGTACAATCTATGCAATCAGATTCAGGAATCATAACTTAGTTTCTTAAAATTAAACCCACCTTGATATCAAAACTAACTTCGTAAACAGCCTTGCATCCCTCATCAACAGCAGTTAAACGCCTCCAGTGTAATATATTAGCGAGAAAAGCCTCACTTGAGGCAAAGGGCAACTGCGGTTCAGGTCCGTTATATTGTGTTTTAGTCTCCTTAAAAAAAGTAAATCAGTATGAATTACAATAAAACACATATGATAACCATTAAACATTGATACATTATATATAATATTCTTTGTATTATTTTTCACTCACTATAAAAAGTTACAAGTAATAACTTTAAAGCCAAAATATTTTAATACATATAATGAAAAAAATATATGTCATTAAATACTTTCCATACATTTACTTACTGTAAATTTGTTAATTGAATGAAATTTATATGTACTTACTTCACAATGTCCATATTCAATTTTTAAACCACTTTCTTTATATTGTGGAAGATTTAGTGCTGCAATTTTTGCAGACGCATCAAAAATGTCTTTAAAGCTTTGTGTCACTACCATTATGTTATTACAAACTTATTACACGTAAGTTTCCTATGTACATTAACTGCGGTGCAATTATACATCCATTTGCTATAAATTCTAAGAAATTATTGTAATAATTTTGAACACGGTGCCATGTGAAACATTGTGAAATGTTATTTTATGAATCACGCTGTCTGTCAATGTCACTGTCAATATCATATGGAGTTAATGCCATTTGTGTGTGTTTTTTTTAATTAGGTTTACGGGCGTGGACTTTTGTTTTTCGCCAAATACAAATAATCTATAAGAGGTTATCATCACGGGGCCTATAAACGATCCCAGGGATTTATAGAAATAAAAGTAAAATTGCTATGTTGCAATTTTACACAAATAATAAATTAGTACTCAAGTATTTCCTAATTAAAACTCTTGAAATAATAAAACCTTGAAAACTTCAAATTTAAAACTTCGTGTGATCTGAAATATTTTAGGAAATAATTAAATCTGGAAGAAATGAATAAAATCTAATAGTTGTTTGGTTTACTACACTTTTTTATGCAAGATTTGCCTATTTGCCTCATTAAAGGTATTCATTTGCGATTATTTTCTACTTCTAATGTTAATAAAATATACGCTAAGTAATAAATTATTACATTTCATTCAATTTACATATTTTTTGTTTCCATGTTGAACTTCTGAAAGGAGGAAGGAACTTTAAGCATATAAAAAATAATAATAAAACTTTTTTTTTATTATATAATAAGACTTTTAGATTGAATTCGTAGATTTAAAATCTCAAGACTCCTCTTCATTCGAAACAACTGCAAAAAAGAACAAAATAAATAAATAAAATAAGCGAAGTAGAGGGACATTTTGCATAAGCTTTATAATCTTCTAAGATTTAAGATTTAAAATCACTGGTTTTTCTCAGTCCTGTTCTAATTATCGCTCCAACTGATCAGGGGCAACGTGTTCCTACTCCTTTTGGGTAAACACATTCGGCAATTCAAAAGCAGTTCATTGTTACATTATCGTATTAATCGTAAAACCTAAGACTTTTTTTGTATGCTACCTACGGATTTTATCCTTATGAATTTTATAGTGTAACGTGACTATAGTGAAGCTTCGGAAAAGACTTCGTGAATAACCACGTCTAGGGAACCAAGCACTAAATTATGAATACTTTATTATAGGGAGGGTGTAAATAAAAATAATTATACAAGTAACAAACCGCTAATTGGCACGCCTGTATCTTCAGTGGCTCCTTCCAAGCACTCTGGACAGACAGTAGTGTCACAAGGATTCGGCGTTTGTGTCGGGAAGTAAGGTGTCAGCTCAGCTGGTGGTGGCTGATTAATGAGAAGGAAAGAAATTAAAAAACATCGTAAACAATATTTTGTTTAGGAATCATAAAAAGTAAAACTCTGTTACCTCAAGTCTGTACAAATATGACAACTTGCATGGGTCCCACGTTGTACATAAAGTTGCATTATGCATCATATCTTTTCGCGGCTCGTCCCCAAAATAGTCGAACGTGATCACTACATTATTGTCGATTGCACACAGGCTTAAAAATTCATCTACTGCTACCTTATAAAATTAAAAACATAGATTAATGATTTTTAACAATGTATCAGACTTGGCAAAATTCAATTAATAACGAACTAAATAAAAATACTCGATTATACGCCATTACATCAAATAATATGGGGTTCAATAATATTCACAGCAAACCTTTGTCTTGTTACCACAATCCAAGGTACCATTTTGGAAGTAGTTATTTTCTCTTTCTCCATTTCCGAGGCAAAACATCCATCCTTCATGAAAAGAATACTCAATAGGAGCTGTTTCGGCTTCAATGCAAGGATCAACGGGAATTAAAATGGACGGTTTTCCAAAAGTACATTTTCGTTCGTGCATATTAGCTTGAACACGATAAGCATCTAAATCGGGCTCGGTCCCATCCGGACATTTGTAGTAATTGCCTGAAAATTATGTTTATTATTTTTGAATGTACAAAATAACTTCACGTGATAATCTTTTATAAAGTACTTGGTACCATTTTGTATAATATAAACAGTTTTCTTGGTACTGCTGATAACAGTCCGTACAGTCAATCCATTGCCTCCACTCTTAATATTTTCCATCAATACTTCCTGAGCTGCTCTCTGTTCTCTAGACCATTTTGCCGCTTCTTCTGCCAAAATCTGTCGACTTATTTTACCTTCTGATTGCGTGGACTGTAGAAATAACATTATGTACTTAACTCTTGTGTATGCTAGGCTAGACTCCATGGTATAATAACAACAATATGAAATATACCACCTTCAATCCCAGATATATTACGTATTACGTATAGGTGAGGTAGATTGTGATAGCTTGCACGGCACAGCGGTCACATTTTGTACTGGTTTGCAACACAAAGGCTCTGGGGTTCGTTTCATAGCTAAATTTATAGGTATAACAATGATATATATGTATGTATGTACAGATTTACATTGTAGCTCTAGACATTTGTTTACTTTCTGCTAAGGTTTTGATCTTAGAAAGCATTATAATTAAAGCACTTACACAAAATAATGGATAGCATAGGTGAAGTGCATAATAATACAAGTATTTTGGTAAGGAACATCTCAACATCCTGCCAACAGATTAAAGAGATCACATACCTGAGGAGGAGTCTCCATGATCACATGGGGTCTTCCAAGAGTATGTTGCCAGATTAACTGTGCGGCTACCTTATGCTTCGTGCTATGATGCAGCGGCTGGATTTGAAGAATCCCATACCATGCCAATTCTCTATACACACTATCCGGAAGGTAGCCCGTCTGTAACATAAAATGTTAGTGCTTTAAATTCTTGATTTCATTGTTGTTTTAAGAAATATTCTATGAACAACTGCTCTTTAACAACAATTATTCGCTTAAGAAACAAAAAAACAAAATTACTTACAGGCATAAAATCCATATGCCACTGAAAAAAGAATTATCAAGTTGATATTATATGTTTATATTAAAATTTTAATTTATTTTTATAGATAAAAATTTATTTACTTCTTCCTCACCCGCTTCCGTAACGGACAATTCTAAAATAAATTAAAATATGAAAATGTTAACCCATTTATATTTAAAATAATACCAGAGTGATTTAATCTAGTAAATAATACCTTCTTCTTCATTATCTGATTTCACTAAAAATACCTGTTAAATAATAAAAAATAATCAAATCACATACTAAACGTGTATAATTATAAAATTGAATCAGTGTTTCATATCAAACCTGTAGAACGATTATAATTAAGCATATTTCTTTTAAAATCTTATTCATTACGGTAATCTTATAGCCAATTTTAAAAGCGATCGTAACTGGTCTAAAATGGAATATATACAGTTTAACAGTAACCGTACAGTTAATTAGAGCAAAGAAATGTTATCGTTTTTACGATTTTATTAACGGGCTTCGTTTATCGTTATATTTTATTACGTTTAAATGGCCTTAACTACATACTACATACTAATTAATAAGATTGAAATTGCATTCTGCGCAATATTTGTATGTTTCTATTTTTTCTTTTCTTCTTTCTACTTTCTGCTACTTATTGCTGCCTATTATTGCCAATATGTTTAAAAATCAGTAGGGCTAAAATTCTTAATAATATTTTAATTTAACACTCACAAATGATCGTAGCTCCTAGACAGTTTGCTAATTGATGGGTCGCCCTTACAAAAAAAGAAAAATTGTTAGGAAGCAAAACCAAAAGAAGTACTCTGTGACAATAGCGATCTGAAATCTTTTTAATCTAGATTTCTTATATACATAAATGAGTGCAATTGTCAAATTTGTAATTTGTGTGTGTAATGTAATGATTTTAGGGAGTGCCGAAATTATCTTCAGTTTTGTTATTGATGAATAAAAACGTTTCAGTTCTGCATAAATACTCAGAGATTAATTAAAATGAATACTCTCGACAAACAATTAGCGGATCTGCGGATCTACGCTAACGAACTAGACGCTAAATTACAAGACGACATAAATGCCGCTAAGAAGAAACCCTCGATTCCGCCAAAAAAGACTAAAGCGCCTCAGCCTCAAATTCCCCAGAGCTACACTGTGAAATCTGCTTGCGAGCCGTCATACTCCTCTAGACTTGAATATGGCAGTCGCACAAGTTCAACTTATTCAAACTTAGTTCCAGTAAAGAGCTGCATAGTCCGAAACTCAGCTCGTGTGCGCAGTGGGGATGTCCTTTTGTACAGTAACTTGCTCCCTCCGGGGGGGACCAACCATGTTTATTCAAACATTTCCATGCAGCGTAACTCCGAAAGTTTTTACGAGAGAGATGCGAGATCGGAGGTGTCTCGAATCAGCGATTTGGGAGCGCAGTCGAACTACAGTGAGCTGAGGCGGCCAGGGTCGGCGTCCCCGCCGTCGTCCGCGTCAGTTAACCCTCAGGACTTCTCTACGTACGGTGGATCTCAAGTGTCATCAACGTATGAGTCACTGTATGAGCCAATAAACCCGAGGCCATGTAGTCAGCTTTCTGGAACGTCGTTGTATGGTGGCTACGTTGGAACAACGGTGGAGCCTACCCCTGAGCCAGACGATGCTCTTTACTGTGGCAATTGCTACAGATGTGGGGAGAAGATCATGGGCGAGACCACCGGCTGCACGGCCATGGAGAGGATATATCACATCAAGTGCTTCTGTTGCCAACAGTGTGGCATCAACTTGCAGGCAAGTTTACTTCTTGCTTACCTTTGTTTGATTTGTCATAACTTATTTGTGTTAATTTAGTCATACTATTAATATTACTGTTGGCTATTAAGATAAGTGACTTTAATCTACTAAAGTAAACAAAAGTTTAGTGCAAAGTAACTTATCAGCTCTTTGTTACACTACTACAATATGTTTTAGTGATTTAATTAAACATAGGTTCTATAATATAAGTAATTGTTTGTGTGATTTTGGGAACATAGTGCGTAGTAACATAGTATCATAATATATATGTATGTTACTTGAATGTTTTCATTATATTGACTTTATTTTAATAAATGCACTATAATGAAGTAGCTTTTCTTGTCAGAAGTTCAAAAATTTTAGTAATAAAAATTATCTTTCAGGGTCGACCATTTTATGCAGTTCAAGGAAAAGCTCTCTGCGAAAGGGACTACCTGGAGACATTGGAGAAGTGCTGTGTCTGTGGGGATCCCATCTTAGACCGTATCCTGAGAGCGACAGGCAAGCCCTACCATCCACGGTGCTTCACATGTGTGGTATGCCAGAAGAGCTTGGATGGAATCCCGTTTACAGTTGACGCAGTGAACCGTATTCATTGTATTGAGGACTTCCATAAAAGGTGAATTACTTACATGTAAAGTTTTGCCAATTGTTGTTTTTTTTTTCTTTATAATTTAAATAATATTTTTACATTTTATGGTCCTGTAGTGCAACTGTGGAATGTGGTTACTGTAAACTTAAAATTATACTTGAATTCAGCTATACGGTACTTTGATAACCACATAATGGGTGAAAATTATTTTTTCTGCATTGATGGTATTTAATACATGGGTAGATTAGCAAATCTCTCTGAGTGAAACAAAAATTGCTTATTGGAGGGTTAAGAACTCTCTTAACTTCTACCTTCTACTCAGAAGTGCCTGTCACATTAAACTAAGAATTTTCAAGACAGCATTAACAAATAATTTTTTGTTTGTGAAATTTGCCAGATAGTAGAACTTGTGTTGTTCAACCGGAGAGGTAATAATGCCACCCTCATAATTCTCCTTGAAGTAAAGGTCAAATGTGAATTAAAGAATAACGAGATATTTATTCTGTAAATAAAATATTTTATATGACAATAAAAATTTGTATGTAATATTCAGTAAAAGAGATGTGTATAGGGGTGTTGCTTAATTATGTTGATTTTCTCCATCCAATTACTGTAACATTGCTTATAATGTTTGCAGGTATGCACCACGTTGTGCTCGTTGCCGCGAGCCCATTGTGCCAGAGAGTGGTGCAGAAGAGACTGTACGTATTGTGGCTCTGGACAAGAGCTTTCATATTGCATGCTATGCTTGTGAAGATTGCGGGGCTTCTTTGTGCTCGAGACAAGAAGGCAGAGGATGCTATCCACTTGACGATCACCTATATTGCAGGGAGTGTAATGCTAGACGCATACAAGATCTGTCCAGGAATATCAATTAAAAGTATTTAAAATATATTGTGATAGTTTGAAACTAAATGGTTAGAATACCTTTTTGAAAAATTAAGCTATGATAAATATTGCTTAAAATTGTCATTATTGGCCCTTTTCAGAATTCTGAATATAGATAAATTAAATTTACATTTTTAAGATGTTTTTGGCATTACTGTTCTTATAAATGAAAAAGTATTGTATTGTTCCCATGCAATATGGTTTTGATAAAACAATGAGATTAAAATGACCATAAGCTTTTGTAGTATGCTAATATTTCAAGTCCATTTTAATTTCAATGTATATATAAATAAATAAATATTTATTTTTTCCATGCAACATACATTTATATATGTTTTAGTATGTCTTATTGCCGATATTCGATCACTGCCGAATCTTCAGGGTGATTTATATGAAATATGTAATTTTATGTACTTACAAATTGATGCTAAGAAAAGAACTTGTAAAAAGTTTTTAACAGTATGATAAAATAACCTTCCAAGTATTCTTTTCCAAAAGACTGACAGTGGTTTAATAACTTATTGAAACAAACAATATTGGAAGTGGATGATACACATTTTAAATAGATAAAAAAATCGTATTTATAAGTCATTAAAGACTTATAAATACGATTTTTTTAACCACTTTAGTGGTATGCTTATTGACTGGATTGTGAGGAGCATGCTATATTATTTTGTAAGCATTAGCATGCTTGGTTGAATATGAAAAGATAACCGTGGTTAAACTTTAATATTTGAACGCACTTACAATAATTATATTATATATAATAAAAATATACAAATGTAACTAAATCAATACACTAGTATTGATAATAAGAACTGTAATAGATAATCTATGTCAATAGGATTTATGAATACAATGATTATAATTAATTATATAATCATATTGTCTATGTCACATTTTAAAATATTTCACATTCCTTGATGCATTTTTATGGCTGTGTGTACTTCACCATTTATTGTTGTATTTTATTTCATTGCAGTATTAATCTTTTCAAAGGTTGAAAAATATGTGATCTTTTGTGTAAAATTTTGTATGATGATTTATTAATTTTAAGTTAGTAACGTAAATAATTATACTTTTACATTTTATTCCCCCTAAATATGAATGGTGCCATGTATTTTTTTTTTGTATAAAATGGTTTTGCATTTAGCATTTATACTTTTATATTGTTGTACTTATTCAAGCTATTTTTAAGTTGTAATCATAGTTATGGTACAGGATAGAGTAGTTTTTAAGTGTTAGCAGCTTACTATAGAGTCTTATGTTAATAATTTTACCTTGTAAACTTGAGATTATAGTGGATATAGAGAGAATTGCTATGTGGGATGATGTTGCAGTGAAGAGGAAACTATTTCTTCACATAATCTAGTGTAAATGTTTAGTGGAATATGGCCTAGACCTCAAACATGTGTGAGAAGACCAAACTTAAAGGATCGGAAAATACAGAAAGACATGGTTATGACATTAGTGTGTAGTGTTTGTCAGTAGATAATTTCCAATAGCACAAATGTTCTGACGTTATTGAATAGATAATTTTTAATATACAAATTACTGTTTAGAAAGTTGACATTGCCTGATGATAAGTGTAAATGGTTACACCTAATGTAATGTATGCTTAGTGTTTGAATTAACTGGAAATAGTATTTTATTCCAACTTGTTTGTATGAACTACAGATCAGTGGCGTAACTAGACCGTGTGAGGCCCTTGGCAAATCTATAGGTTCTGTTCAGTATAAAAGACCTTATTTTAAGTTCTGTTAGACGAAGTGAGAAGTAGTTCGTCTGTGTTATTTATGCACGTTTGCGCTCTCAGCGGGTTACATAAAATGCGTATAAAATTGTAACTGATCGGGGGGCCCCCCTAGGTTGGGCCCATCCTTTTGTTACGCCACTGCTACAGATGTAGCTAGTCATAATCCCTACCCTATATTTCCAATGTACTGTTGTGATGTTACACGTTACATCTGCGCTAATCTAATTCTGTTACAATGTATGTACTATTCAAAGTTCTACAATAAATATACATAACCATTTAATTGTATTTTTTTTACGCCATTTTTATCATTTTAAAAATCAGCTAAATGCAGATGCAGATAAAGGCAGCCAGCACACAAAGTGAATGGTAGATCAATAACTGGATAAGGCATTTGACTGGAGTATTTTTGTATAATTAAAATATAGTAATGTCTAAAAAGTTTTTTTATGTATGTATAGAACTCCCGAAAGAATTCGTATTTATATACATATATCCATTCAATATTATTGATGGTCATTAATAATATTTCTCGATAGATAGTATAGATATTATAACTAATTTTCTTGGTCAACTATCATTGGTAACCAAAATACTGATACAACGTCGTTAATAAGACTTAATAACAGTACTCCTATAAAATTGTAAATAATGTGGGTTTTCAGTAAATTTTAATCCATTCCAGAATTTATAACAATAATGACCCAACTCACATGAAAACATTATACTATATCGAAAGAAAAGGGGTAAAAAAGAACTTAAAATAAATAAAACTATCTTATACTCTTGAATTAATCTTTTATTCTCATACTAACATATACACGACTTTTTTGCAGTCGCAAGCGTCTGACTCAAATCGTCACATCAAAGTTCTAAGCTACACTTACAATTAACAAGAAGACTTTGGCTTCTTAAGAAATTACAAACTTTAGAAATTTTCAAAAATCATCTCCCATTCAAATATATACAGAATACAAGCAAACGTGTTGTATGTATCGACTTACAGACAAAGAGAGAATAAAACAATTCGTGCAATTAATATTGGTCGCTACACACAATATCAATTCGAAATACGATAGAGGGCGTCTTAGACTGATCTCTCCTACGTGCTTATCTACTCTTAATTATATTGTACCATTGCAATAAAAGTGACAAATAGTATTGTTATTATAAAGTATTCTCAGCACTGGCATTACAAAAAAAAGTGAGGTTCCTTCCAGTATTCATTTAAACAATAATAACTTTTACACGGTTTTTCTACGTTTGAAATATAATATTCTTGATGAGTTTTGTCACTTTAATTCTAAAGGCACAATCTTCTATAAATCTGCAATTAATATTACTTTAGATATTAATTACACAATCTCAAATTACTCTAAGACAGCACAGTAGCGCCCTCCTATGTGGCGGATGAATCCCGCATCAACATTAACATGTAATATTATGCTATCTAAAAATTACCATCATTACGTCGTATACTATAGTTACATAATACTATAGTTAAAATAGCGTAAAGCAGGTTTACATGAAGGTAAAATGCAATTCCTCTCAATTTGTCTCGAAGTCCGTGTTACAAAAACCTTTCACGCCCCACACATTCCCTCGGTATCACATTTCCGCCTAACTAAAGGAATTTATTAGAAAATTGTAAAAGTATTAAAATATTTCGATGGAACTAAATTTTTAAGGTACAAATCAAGGCGACGGCGTGTAATTTGAATTTTCTCCTATTGCTTTATCGAACAGCCTGACTCAATATTAATTTACAATTCACTAGCATAGAAGTAGCAACCAATCCTGTGCTTCTGATAGTAAATGGATGCCGTCTATGCCTGCAGTCAACCACAAATAGGATTCTAATCCTACCTGAAATCGACGATGTTACAAGTTTCCCTCGATCAATAACTTGACAGAACTAATAAAGCATTTATTGTCATCATTGACCTTTGAATCTATTGAACATATTACTTAAGGGCACTTACATGTTTTATGATTGTCGCGAAAATAATGTGTATCAATTACGAAGGTAACAAGCAATGGAGATCAGCGGTCATCGGGAACTAAAGGTGCTCTTATAGAGATTCAAATTATATGTAACCAGTCTATATAGTTTCTAACTGGTGCCCGGAATTAAATATTTACAAATCGCTTCGCGCTGCGGGCTCTTCTTATACGCTTATTAAAATATGTTACATTATAAATCTATGAACATTTAATACACTCAAGTAATACAAATTACAAATAAGCATTAGATATTACACTTAAATTGATAGATGTGCCACCATTGGACCATATATATGTAAGTTGTCAATAAAATGAGTAAATGCAACAATTTTGATAGTATTTAGATGTTACATATCCCAACCAACTTTTTTGTAGAATAGTCCTTTACATAATTATATTACAAAGCCAGTAATCTTTCTGCACATCGTTTTTTTTGTTCTTACATATATTTCTAGAAGAATGTTTATTTAGACAGCTTTTGGCTTTATCCATGGTGGCATATCTAACCATTTAAATGTGCTCCACAACTGTTTCCAAATATATCGAAAACATACTTATTTACGAAAAACACCCACTCAATTGTGGGTGGTTAATCTACAGAATTCATAGTGAATCTGACTAAAAGGGTCAGAATTGTCGAAACATTACAGTATAGTAATATGTAGCAATAAATATTACATGACCCGTAAGGAAAGAATCTACATTTTTAAATTTAAATTTGCCTGCGTTCATCCCAACAACTTATATGTAGAATAAAATTACATAATTATAGAAGAGTATTAGATATTAATATATCAAATTAGAATTCACTATTTTCCAATAATTTGTTTTAGGTTTATGTAATGCTAACTCAATGATTTCCAAAAAAACTTTCAGTAAAAACATATTGTAATGCACGTATTAAGATCATTTAAACAAAACTTGAAATAAAAACAAATTATGGAAAAGTAAATATTTATGGTTTTATCATCCTGATAGTTGAGAAGTCCTAAGAAGACTTTAAAGTATCATAAAAGAAGAATTGTGGAACCAAATCAATCATACTTTAGTTTGTTTTTTTTTGGATCAAAATTGTTTATTACTCCTAAAAGTACCGCCTAAGTTAATAAGGTCTTACATATTACAATTATTTTATATTATAAAAACAATATAATAATAATCTAAAATTCATACAATATAAACTTTTGAAACCTTTCGGGGAATGTGATATAGACCCATTATGTACATGCTCATATGTCAGACTAGACCAACTTTTGGTCCGTGTACAAATTCTTAGTACAAGTGTGAAAGATACGGAACATTTTTAAGTTTTCATTTAGATATTTCAACACATTAACTTTCATAAACGATTAACTACATATAAACCTCAACACATGAAAGTGATGCTAAAATCAATATTTCTTTGTATGATACCAATTACACAGATGTATATTTTTACTATTTTTTACTTCTATATGTAAAAGTAAGCACTGGGAGCTAATTTAAACACACATCAAGGGTACAATAAAGTAATATAAATACATATATAAATGAAAAGATGAGTTACAGGTATTGGAAATGCCCTATATTTTAACATATTCTTATACACACATTACTTACATACTTAAACTAACAAATCACACATCTCATGTATCAAACTAATCATACATATTCATAGTAGTATAAGATAATATAAGATAAATGTGACAAATATACCAGAATGATATATCATTTATATTAATTACTACATAAAAGAATTTGAAGAGACCAATTTTCGTAGATACTTAATCTTACGTAATTTTTACAAAGAAAAACAAATGTAATTTCAAATTATAGTATTTACACATTCCAATATTACAACTTTCAGAATCACATGCCTTATTTCCATGTTAAGTGAATTGTAATTAAAACAATGCAATTGTTTTTTTAACCTATTAACAAATAATAAACTTCATTTTGATATTTTCTATTGGATGTATCGTCATCAAGTATGTATCATTAACACATATGATACGCAACAAACCAATTTTACTATCCTTCTATACTTCGTTATTAGTAATTTTATTATTGAAATTTACAATTAACTTACTTTATACTTTGCAGAACTGTGTTTTTAAAGTAACATGAAAAGATAATTAATTGTATATTCTCTGTATGTACATATTTTATATATTTGTTTGTACTTGTTGTTCATGTATGTTATTCTATGAGCACACGGCACCATGTAAGAATTATAGGATAAATATATAATAATGAATAACCATTGAAAAAGGCAAAAAGATAGTAATCAATAGACATCAGATAATGTATAAAGAAAATAATACAATACATAAATAGTTTAGAATACTATTTTCAAAATGTTATAAATACTATTGTAATGTTATATTTAAGGTACTAGGTTTATTTCTAATTATTGTTTCATTTTTATTTTACAAACTCACGTGAACCGGAATAGGGAGAAGTTATAATCTTATTAGTAGTTAATAGTAATGTATATGTCATTTGTATCTTAAGAGTTCAAGAAGAATGTTATTTCTGAGAAAACTTCATCATACTTACAGTTATAGTAGATTTGATAATATGGTGCTTCTCTTACTACAATTATTATAAAATATGAGGCTGCTAGAACCGGAGTGGCCTAACTGCATTTTAGCGATTTTCTCCATTGCGTCAGTATTACATAAAAAAAACAATACAGGGCCTTTATTCTTAAAAAGAATTCCAATAGATCGGAAATAGAAATTTCCAAGAAAGAAGTTTCGTGTTCTCGAATTCAACGGTTTTATAGTGAACTAAATACACATTGCCGGCAATGTTCACTTTATAACCGCTACATGCGGTACAGATGTTGGCGTTAGTGTTGGATTGAAGAATAAGTAACGTCGTCTTTCTAGGCAATTCAGAATCCGATCTACTGGAAATACGTTCAAGAATAAAGTTGTTTTTACATATATTAGACATATAAAAAAAATCCGATATATAAATTTAGACCACTCTGATTTTTTAGATTACCATCTTTAAATTAAGAAAATGCAAATAAGTTAAAATTCTCTAAACTGAGGTTAGGCGAACCTAGCTGGCTCTAGCAGCCTCATATATAATAATTCTTAATAACATGACGTCTATGCAATGATAATACAATTATTTTATATTATATACTATAAAGATACATTTTGTATATGTGTTACTTATTTGGTAGCGAGAAATACATCGTTATAGTATGAATATGACTATACAATTACCTTTAAATGTTCTAAGGTTTTAACTGACCAAATAGTTTCAAAACAGTGTGACAAACCAGTGATAAATAATAATTGAAGTTTGGAGGGAAATTCAGTTTTATAAAATTTAAGGGCTCTAAATGAAATCTATATATATAAAAGGCAAAACTGATTAACTGACTGACATATCAACGCATAGCCGAAACTACTGTACCTAGAA